>JAHZNB010003864.1:0-11944 GCA_027744295.1 Callyntrura guangdongensis
AAAAAAAAATGATGACAATTGAGATTTTGGATCATTATTGAGAACATTGGAGCCTGCCTTCCAATGTTCTCAATAATCATCATCATCATCATCATTTTTGCCTCATGTTCTCCTAGCCTGGCTATGATGCTATGACAAGTTCTGCAAGCTTGGAAGAGTGTAAGAAATTGTCAAAAGAATATTTGTTTTACTGCACTTGAATATTTTACCATTCTACAATTCTACCTTATACGAACAAAATCTTGCACACCTTTGCATATTTTAAGTTTGTTGTTAAGAGAGAATACGGTGATTTTCGGGTAACTAATTTCTACCTGTTAGAGGTGGTGCTTTGTAATTATCTTTATCTCCATCCAACCTACGGACATATATGATTCCTGACTAGATATTTTGAATTTTGTACATTAGGCTAATTAAGTTCTCGTCTCATCGTCGTCACATATACATTAAATGTTAATACGTACATACTTCAACAACAAGCTACCTACTTTTTCACAAGTCATTTTTCCTTCGACGCATCCACGCAGTGACAGACGTTGGACGTGTTTGTACAAGTATAGAATTATTTTTATCTAGATTATGCCTCTCATTTGTAGTTTGAAGATGGTAATTTACGATCAAAGAAATATCCATAAAACATATGATCTGGAATCGCCAACACTAATCGTAAGAATAAGCTCCTCCTCTAACTTGGTGAAATACATTTGGCTAATTAAGTTCTCGTCTCATCGTCGTCACATATACATTAAATGTTAATACGTACATACTTCAACAACAAGCCACCTACTTTTTCACAAGCCATTTTTCCTTCGACGCATCCACGCAGTGACAGACGTGTTTGTACAAGTATAGATATTATTTTAAACTAGATTATGCCTCTCATTTGAAGTTTGAAGATGGTAATTTACGATCAAAGAAATATCCATAAAACATATGATCTGGAATCGCCAACACTAATCGTAAGAATAAGCTCCTCCTCTAACTTGGTGAACTTATTAAGGTAATCGTTAGATATATGTGTGTACGTGACGGACGAGCCAAAATCAATTGGCAACGGCACAGGTTCAGCAAAATATAAGTATGCGTGATAAAGCGTGCAATTTGACTTGATGACTGAAGTCCAGTTGCCAGTACAGTTTATTTTAATTGTATATTTACTGATGCTTTTTCAAATGATATGTATGAATTATAAAAATAACTAAAATTGACGATTAAAAAATGTGTTTACGTTATTTATTTAATTATTTTCTTGGAAACGTTAATTTTCCGTTTTTTATGTACTTCCGTTATTATTAAGCCTTTGTAAGCTTTTCAGCATCGATGCTGCTATGCATATTTGTATAAACTGTATGCCTAAACTACCTACTCCTTATATGTATAACGAGTTGTTAATTGGTTCATATTACACCGTGTATTGCACCTTGGTAAAGTTTAGTTCATGATACTGTCCACTTTTAAAATTCAATAAAAGTAAGTTCGCATTCTATCTACATTATGGATTTGTTTTATGGTGAATGTCGTTCCGATCAATTTTTAAGTAACGACATTCCGTGCGTTGGAACAGTACATAATATTAGTATTTCGAAAACACTAACTGCATATTTAAAACAAAATAAATAGGAATATAAACAATAAAAAAAGAATTTTTCCTGTAAATAAATAATAAATAAGGTTCCGATACTTTTCATCGGATGGGAAGGATACATTAAGTAGAAGCTATAGTCTATAGGACAAGATGTATACTGATTGAATAAACTATACATAAGTAAGTACTTAGTTTGTTGATTAATGTTTGGTTATGACTTCGATGGTCTTTCTGGCATTTCTTTTCCTTTGGTTTCGATTGGTAGTAACATTGCAACAATTGCAGCCAATATGGCTACTGCCCCGTACAGACCTGCAGCCAAGGGCGTTGATTGTTTTTGAAGCACCTAGCAAGACAAGGTGTTAATTTAATGCATTGGCCATAATCCATGTCAAGTTAAATTAAATTAACAAATTAGAAAGTAAGTGAATACCTGAGCTACGTATGGGGTAACCATAGCACCAATCCGAGCCATCCCAGAACATGTACCGATACCAACTGAGCGCATTAATGTCGGATACACCTATTCAATATATAACGTTATTAAAGCGGCTTCCAGCATTTAAACTCAATACTGTCAACATTTAATTAAAAAATCAATAATAAAAAAACCATTTCAATAAGTCATACCTCAGGTGTATATACGTACGCAGCTTGAAAAACTCCCGATACAATAGCACGTGCAGTAAATAATATAATGGTCTTCAAGTTCTGACTATTAAGGCAAAAATATTTACTTATAAAACATTTATCATTAATGACAACTGCTGTCATTTAGAAAGAGTCGATAATGATGTTATAAATTGTACATTATGTTTAACAGCTAATTCTGGAAAAAATATTTAAAAAGATTACTGTAAAATGATATTTCACTACCAATTTGAATTCTATTTCTTTGGTTTATTAGTGAAAATATCTTCAATTGTAATTACTGGCAAAATAAAACTTTCGTTTCTAAATGAATTTCAAAGGGCCACAGAACACATGAATGTCATTTTTTTTAAATTTATAGACTCTGTCATCATCTAAATATTTAATGAATGCATAAATAGAAGTCTTACTCTTCAATTGGAAACAAAAACGCAAAAATGGTGATCGAGAAGCATAGGAATTGTACTGCCATAGTTTTTTTCCTTCCAATTTTATCCAATACAAATATGGTGACTAAAATGCCTGTAAATTTCATTATAAGGTTATTGTGGATACGTGAACAACATGTTTATGTATAGTTAAGCATAAGTTGACAAATGGATAACTATAGATATATAATATGTAAAAAACCTGGAAACTCCGCTAAGGTTGTCCATAGCAACTTGACATAATCACTGGTAGTCAGCATTTTGTGCGCGGGGTTTCTACATTCACTTTCGAAAAGTGTCCCATTCTGATCAACGACAAGCGGTTGAGCGATTTGCAACATGTTTTGTGGAACTGCCGATTGGTTTAAAGAAAACGCTGTATCGAATGAAGTATTGGTAAATGAGTCTGTCGCCATAAGGGGTAAACTCGTTCGCGTATTTTCTCCAAGAATTTCCGTGGATATTAAAACGACGCCGTAGTAACAAAATGCACAAGTCATCCTTTGGAACATAGAAAATATCATTTTAAGTATAACAAAAATTATTTAATTGACACACGTTGTGACAGTACTTTGATTTACCAAATAAACCACAACAAAAATGTTGTTTTTCTCATTTCTGGCATCAATAGGTCTTTCATACGGCCTCTTTCCGTAGGATGCATATCATCGACAATTAATCTTCCCAATAACATGGAACGACCGTTCTGACTGGCAATTCGCTTAAGAGTAGTCATAGCTTTCTCCGTTTCCCCACTTGCAGCCAAAAATCGAACACTTTCAGGAAGCCACTAAATTAAACAAGTAGAGTCATCGTAATTTTATTCACTAAATGCATAATTGTTTAAAAATCCCCTACCAATATCGTAAACTAATGCGAATATAGATAGAAGTTTTTTTTATTCTGTAATAAGAGTGATGTTGGAGAAGGATGTCGACAAACACAGCCATAAAAACTGTAGTAATCCTTTCCAATACCACTAGGACTTACATAGCACATTATACAAAACACTAAAATAGGCAACGCTGACAATCCCAATAACCAACGCCAACCAAGGGTTGGCATAACCAATATGGCAAGAAGAACTTCCAGACAGGCACCAAGCGCCCAGAAACACTACGGGAAAGACATGATTTTTTAATTGTCTGCAGTATCTAAGTATTACCGTATTCAGCTTGAATATACATATAACATTTATTTAAAAACCTTACATCGAGTAAAATAACGCATCGTGCACGTTGCTTTGTAGGGAGAAACTCCGCATAAAGTGTAACGCTTAAAAATAAAAATAAATCAGTTCTCAAAAATATGCATCGCTAAATTTTCGTATCAAACTGTCAACATTTCCTTTAAGCCTCAATTATACTTAGACTACAAAATGTAATGGAATCATATATTTAGAGATCTGATACGGTTTTGTGAGAAGATGAGTTGCTAAATTAGTTTTTTTTAGATAAATGACAAGAGTAGGTTTACCGTCGTCAAGAACGCTTGTTTGTACTTGTCTATTCCCCATTCACATTGCAATGCAGGAGAAAGTATGCTCAGGATCATCATTTCCATACTATCCGCCATCCAACATAGTCCGGTAAAAAGTGACAACATCACTTGAAACTTACCAAAACCAAGTGCATTGATTGCTTGAGATACAGTGAATGTATCTATTTCAAACACAAACCAATAATAATGAATTTAACACATTTTGACAAAGCAGGGATGAGTCACCATGACTATTATTATCGAAACTAGGTAACTATTGACCGCATACCGTCTGGAACGACACCAGAAACAGCTGCCGTCATTTCAATGTCGCTATGATGCTCTCGTTTCATTCTTCCACTCCCATCCAAGCTTTGGTTTTCCTCACGGTTATGATTGTTGTCCCGGCTGTCGCCATAACTATCTGGACTGTATCGTCCAATCTGTAACGTTTCGACCCTTTGTGGCGTGTTAACTCCGTCCATCACTTCATACCGTCGTGATTTGAGATTGCGCACCAACTTTTGACTAACTTTATCCATATTTTTTGCGTCACAGTGGTTCAACTGTGATTACTGTTTGTGTAAAAAAATATATGTATATTAACCGCCACTGGCACGCCTATACTTTCACGTCGCCTATTACCCTTAATACTGTTCTTTGCTTATTGCATTCGTATGGGTCAGTAGTAATTACACTGTAATTCACAAATTTTAAACTGAACAAATATCTGCTATAAGTAACAATTTCAGAGCTATTAAATTTATTGTGCACCTATTTGCACAATTAAAATTTTTACGGGAAATGCCTAATTTCACAGTCATGTTATCGTACTTTCACATAGCCTCAATGTTTTATCAGGTTACTTCAAGGTTCATATACTAATGGTTCAATGACAAGCAATTAAGTTTTCATTGAATTCTCTTGAATCTATTTCACAGTATTTAGCGTTTAATGTTATTCACTAATTACTAACAAATAAGCCACTGTACACCAGATAACAAGGTACACTGAAGTGTTTCCATTTAGCCAGCATTAAAACGTTGCACATTTTTGGCAGGCTGCAAACCTTTCACAAACATTAAAAGTCTTATGTGTCGTCGGCCTTATGTTCGAACAGTACTCATAATCAGTTTGTCTTCCTTAATCATACATTTCTCTGATTTCATTGGTATTTTGGTATCTATGGTTAGAAGGGATAACGTGTTTTACAACTCTACTTAATGTACAGTAAAATGTGACAAGTGTTACATATTGTATGCTCCCATTTCATTTAATTGTACAAATCCTTTACGCGCAATATTTTTTTGTAAATTAAAGCAACCAAAAATGCTGATCAAAACCCCACCATGAAATCGCCTACATATTACAACCATAAAATTAATTCGTTGCTGCACAAGCAAATTTTATCAAACATCATCACACATCACTTCAAAGCCAACTTGGTAGGTATGTTAAGATTTTGCCATGGGATGCATTCGACCGACCAATCTTATTAAAATTAAGCTTTAAAAAAGTCGAGTAGCTAAGTTAAAATTGTTGGCAAATTTATTCGTACTGCTATGTACTGCTATTAAACTATATTGGCTTCGGATTAAAATAGACGTTTCTAAACACTCGGTTGGTTCGAACTGTTAAAAGTGGACTCAACATGGTAAACAAGGGGTAAGGTTATGCACGATGAGTCTCAATTTAATCCAGTTCCGCTGAAGAGAAAGTCTGGAACTTACTTTGGTGGAAAATGCGTGCATTCACACTACACTGTTAGAACTAGCACGTTTACATTCTTTGATACTATCAATATAATTTAAACCTGATTTTACAAAATAATTCATTTTTATCTTCACGAAGAAAAAAATTGAACCTTTTCTACACGATGAAAACTATATAAACGATAGAACAGTGTACATCGTAGGCTAAAAGCTATTAAGTCGAGCTAAAAGCTATGTACCTTTTTGGTAAGCATAACGAGCTGTCAAAATGTTTGATTTCAGTTAGCAATTTAATGCAATGCAGGTGAGAATAAGCTATCGTAATTGTATATTTGTAGGATGATCACAAACTGCTTAAAATATCAAAATAGTATTTTCTATACTAAAAATGCCACATTATTAGATAGTGTGTTACTTACTGAAACTCGAACCAGTCTGATCTGCGTCCGGCTATCAAAATGTCATTACTTTTGTCTCGTTTTATATTGACTTCTAAGGTGAACCGTGAGTCCTTAAAAGTTTAAGTAATTGGAATAAACGTTGGGCGAAACTAAATTGTAGATATTATTGGCTTTAAGTTATTAAGTTTTATCTGAGCAATTGATTTTTCAAATAGGTGTTCTGGGGCATTGTTAACATAACAGATGTCGCGTTTCCCAATTGACTGCTGACAAGCTGACAGTAATTTGCACGATATCTCAACAGCAACGCCCAGTTTACGTTTCTAGGGTTACTTTAAAACCGCGAATTTGGTTTTAATGGGTCTTTCTGTAAATGAAATGTTTTCTCGAGCTTGTTGATTTCAGGGTAGCCAAACCTTAATTCATTAAACGTGGCAAGCTACTTATCTACAACTTATAGTGTTTATTATTATTCGATATTTTTTTATTTATATCCCACTTATAGTTTCTGTGATGGTGAGTTAAGAATGGGAGTTACATACGTACAGAAGAAATTATATTTGGGAAGAAAAGGTACACTATCTGATAAGGTACTGTGTAGTAACATCATACAGTTAGTATTGTAAAATCCTACTATGAAGTTTATGATTTTTCTTATTAGACGAAGATGACAGTCAGTCTTCTTTATTCAACACAAGAATGTTTCTGCCCTTTCTCGATTTGATATCAAATACATTCTTTAAAGTTTTATGTACTACTACAATGATGCCCCACTCTTGAGAAAACTAGCAACAGGTATGTACACACGGAATTTAGCAATACGCAGACATCAACAATATTCAAATATACAACAAAGGTAAAGGTAAGAAGATGATGCAGTACAATACTAAACAATAGAATCTCATGAGACCAGCTACAGTTATATTTGAAGACAATGACGGGGATGGGATAGGGAATCACAAACACAGGCAGTAATTTTTGTACCTTGCCCTGCTTGAAGCTTGTATTACCTTTTTGATATCTTTAGTTCAGGTTAGGTTTACGACGTACGAGTAAAAATGAAATAATCCTACTTGTGTCAAAATCTCACGCATGTTTGTCGTGTGTACACACACAGACAACTTGTCTTTATGTGAGTTTAAGAAACAACCGTAACGCTCGTCCACTAAGACATATAACGGGTAAAACGATTTAATGATTACCGTGGAGAATTCAGACGAAAATGGTCGGAATGAAATAGCATTTGCGTCCAAAACTTATAAACTGTCGGAATGATTCTTCTTGGGTCTGATTCTTATATTACGATAAAATACAAACTCACAGAGATTATGTTTGCGGTTCAGTCTATCCACCATACAGAGACGTAGTAAAACATTTCACACTACTTGTTAGACAGATATTTCAAAAACATGGTGCATACATACCACATTTTACATACAAGACATAGACATACTCTACCTAATAAGGAAACGCTGAAACTCGCAACAATTACAATTCACCTTCACTACCTTTCATTCAATTACTTACATGAAGAAGTAAAAGAGAGGAACTTAAGCCAAGAAATACCCGAACTCACAATAAGTTCAAACATGCTCGTACCGACTGCAAGAATTTGTCGTGGTTAGAAGATGCCTCATCATATTAAGTTTACGCATCGCAGAAAGAGAGTATATTTATTGAACTGAGAATGAGCAACAGGTATCACAAAGTTACTACTACTGCATTCTCACCTTCTCTGCATAGTATATAGTTTTCTCGCTTCTTCCCGGGCCGTCCGTCCGTACTACCACCGTATCCGCGATGACTCTTGAAGGAGATGCAATTTTGAAATTCTGTTTTTGTCAATGTAGGTATGTACCATAGGACCGGTGAGTCTGAGGATGGGCGTTTTGGGTCAGCTAGGGGTTTTTTTCATTTTAACTGACTACAACCATAGCTGAAAGTTGGTGTACAGACCCCAGGGAGTCAAAGAGTTTAAAAATTGTTTCGCCTATAACTTTGGAACGGCTGCTTCGATTTGAGTAGGGGTTTCGACAAACGACTCGTTAGGTGGAGGCTGAGGAGGTTGAGGTGGGAAATTAACTGAAATGTTTAGCTTAATTTTGTCCCTTTAGTTTATTGGGTTTCACAACCAGCTTGTCTGATAGTATGTAATTCTGTTTTTTTGGGGGCCGGCAATATGCCATATACTTATGGCAGTCGGCACCTATGCTAAACAACCCGGATCACTTAAAAGAATTCCAAGGGTTACGGAACGATCAAATTTTGGATTTTATTTGGTACTAGTGCAAAGTTACGAAGTTGCACCCGGAATTACTTACCCGTATTACTACGACCACGACCACACAGGGAAGGTCAAATTTGGTATATAGTTTATAACGCCAAGGAACTTTATCCTCTTTTTATCGACTCTTATTGGCGATATGGATTATTATAAAATACCAATATGAAAATAGGATTGCGCTCGCTAGAGCACCTCCTAGATTTAGAAGCGATATTTTTCATTACTTTTATTTTTAGCAAAGCAATCACGGCTCGATTTTTTCACCCATGGTTGAACCTTTACTTGTATTTAGCTTGGCCTGCATTCGATAATAAATTCCTGTGGGTTCGGCTCCAAAGAGACTCAAAATGTTCAAATTCATTCCTTATTTGATTATATTATGACATAACTCTGACACGTGTGGTCATATTTGAGCAGAGGATAACGATTTAAAACTATTAGGCTAGGGCAAGATTTAAGGGTCCTCTTCAGTTACTCTGCCTATTAAAATATAAATCAACTAGTGCTCAAATTTTGTACAAAGTACGTTGTGAAACCCATAAAATGAGTTTGCACATGGGGTACATCCCTATATATTAATATAGCGATGTATGACAAATAATTGTACTGGTCGTGTGATAATAGTTTACTAAAACCTTGTTTAAAACATTGATTGTTTTGTCTCAAACAGATGTACTAACTAAAGTTGACGTTCAAAGTTAAAAAGCACACAATACATAAAGAAGGCAACCTTGTGTTACCTTCATATAATATGAATCATATTATTGGAAGGTCTCTTGCAGATTCTTGTTAGCCCATCATGAAGAATCTCTATATTTTAAACAATCTTATGTATCTTAAAGCGTACTAAAGACTTCTTCTGGTTCTGACTAGTTGTAAAAAAGATGAAACAAGTTAGCTTTTTGGCATACCTATTTAGCTTTCATTACTGCACGTTTTGTTTCTGCTATTGATACTGTTGACTGCTTTTAAAATAGTTGCAATTGCAACCACTCACGCAGTGTTGGATGAGGGTGAATAATAATAGATAATCTTAATGTACTTCGTAAAAGTTTGTATGAACTGCAAATCTAAAATACACCTTCATCATATAATTTCATCGTAGAAAATAGCTAACAATAGCCTAAACCACTGGTCCTGTAATGCATTTTACTAGGGAGCTTATACTTTTATAAATTTGCTCTAGATTAGTACTAGATGTAATCTTTACAACGCTGCATGGTAAACGAAACTGAAACAAAGGTGAAAGAATTCTAGATATTTTAAAATGTATTCATAACAAAGCCGAACCCCAAGGCTGAAGGCTCTATGACATGCCTGTCATCCACATCAACCACACAAACCATGTAAACCAATCACATAGTGAAGGAGCGAATGAAAAATTATAATGTCAAAAATATCTAGTTTAAAGACTGAATCCTTTAAAATATCACAAGCTTCTCTTTAGGTAAGTCTATACAAAATTTCATCAAAATCGCATGTCAGGTTCCCGACACAACAGTGTTTAATTAACCTACAGGCACCATAACGTGTAGTAAAATCGCACGCCAGGTTCCTAAGATATATTTTTTAAACTGACCTTTGACCCCGAGGGCTATCGGGGTCAGACTTTTACATACCCTTAGGAAGTGTCATAGGGTACTTGTATACAAAATTTGAACCAGATGAAAATGACTCTTTATAGTCTTGCCGGTTCAGTCGTTACTACGTCTGATCGTCCACCAGTGACTCATCTCACTCGAGAAATGACACTCCAAGATGATCCTGCAGAGATAATCACTGCCCTTGTAGTTACCCTTACGGGAACTGCAGGATACCTACCCCGTAATGGTTCAAAGATGTACTAACCAATCAAATCAAAGATGTAGAAAGCACGCACCGAGCCGAGCAGGATTCACTAGTCATCCATCCACTGCCGGCCGTTCACCCATCCAACGATCCAACAGTTTCAGTTAAGGTTCGCAGCTTAACTTCAGTGATCTTACGAGAATTGTCAAGCTTTAAGCAAGCTGGCTAGCAATCATTGTATCAGTATCTGGCTAGCATCAGATCGAATCATTGATTGTCGATATATAGCGTCCCAAAGTTTAAAAAATGGACATGCTATATATTTTAACGGTTTGTAAATAACAGTTGAACTCATAAATTCGGGCACCACAACTAAATCGCATGGGCTACCGATTGGCGGAAACAGAACTTCAAGATTTCTGGACTTTACGTTTTCGAGATATCGCACGGACGGACAGACAAACTGATCGCAATAAGGAGTATTCGCCCTTTAATAATGTGTAGGTAATCTGTATCTTAATGAATTGTTTTAAACGATACGCTTGGCGTCTTGTATGTGGAATTACTCGGTCTTCCTCTTGCTCCGCTGCTACTTCGTATACCAAATCTATTAGTACTAATTGTGAGCCCTGAAGTAGCAAAACCAAAATTGAAAATGAAAATAAGACTTGAAAGCTTTACTCTGTCATACCATGCCCTTGCTTAAAAATGCGAAAAGGTAAATGAAGAGAGACCACCTGGATTTACGGGTACTTAATATTAATATCTCTATAGTTGATAGTTACAATACAATAGAATACTGTATGCATATTTTATCTACTAGGCTATGACTTTTAAACTAGTGAATTGGCTGTTCTGAAATTCGTCAGCAAAGAGTCGACAGTGCTTTAACTGGTTATTACTTATTACATATATATTCGTAATTAGTATTAACTCAAGGAATTAATGCCTAATTTGCAGTTAAAACGAATTCGAGAAAAATCTTACTTCCAAAGTAAGGATCATTCCTGCTTCAAAGATTGTAAGACTATAGTCTATGTGTATTTATATGTGGTTAAAAAGAATACAACAATATGTGTAAACAATTTTTAGGAGCACTGAATATATAAAACATAAATAAAAATTTACAATGGCGTTTACACATAAATATGATCACGTATATTTACGAGGTCGAGCTACCAATATGAAAACGTTGTGCTACAAAGTTAATTTTAGTATTAAACTGAAACGCTGTATCAATGATCCAAACGACGCGCGACGGATGTGCTTACTAGTCGAAAGTCACAATGTCATAGTCATTATTCATGAATGATTCATCGCTCATATCATTATGATGATCATGATGCTACTGTTTTAGGTAGGGTTTGTTTGTTGAGAAGTGCCCCCTATTGAATTCTTATTGTCTGTCATCTGTGGAGGTTTGAACTCGCCGTTAAAACCTCTATGAATTCAAGGGGGTTTGAAAACTGACTTATTGTAAGTATAGTACCCAAATGTAAATAAACTGTTACATAATATGAATTTGGTGACAGACAAGAAGCATCCAGGAACTTAATGTGGTGGTGTGCGACTATATGAGGACCTAAATATATGTCATGCATTGAAATTTAAATTGA
>JAHZNB010003865.1:0-11737 GCA_027744295.1 Callyntrura guangdongensis
GCTCCGAGGAGGTAGATTCATATAAGTAGCTCTCGTTGGTTTGTTAAGTATGTGTAAACCGCTAAAAGTGTATAAATAAACATATGTAAGTACAATTAATTCGCTTTACAATTTGGAAAAACAACTCTGCTACGATACGTTATTTACGTAAGACTTACGCCTAATAAAAAGAGGCAAACATACCTATGTATATATTGCATGGTTGCTAAAATAGGAGAAGAGAATAGTTGGTAAAAAAAACTAATGAATACGGTACGTGTTTTATGGATGCGTTAATTCCCTCTCGAGTCTCAAGTGCATATTTCCGTCTCTTAGTACCTATCTATATACTTTACAACAAATTTACCGTAGGCGAAACAAACACTAGAATGTAGCAGTAGACTAGTAGACAGCCGGTTGATATAAAAAGAAAATTTATTTGTGTGGGTGTAATATTCACCAAAGAAGTAAAAATGAAAAAATATAAAAAAGTCCCCATTATTTACACCATAGTTATGTTTATTGCCAGTCGGCTTTGCAAGGTAAACACTACCTAATAATTAATCTTAATTGTAATGAAGCATAATTTTATAAAAATGACATATGTGGAGCGCACGCTATTAAGGTTTTACTTAAATATCCATTTATTTGAACATACCCGCATAGCATAACTGCTTAATTTTAATTGAACAAGAAACGTTACACGCGGAAAGAAAAAGTAAACAACAATTCATTTGTGTCCTTTTCTCTTCTTTGGTCTGAAAGCAACAGCACTTACACTTTACTTTTCACGTTCAGGTATTTTCGTCGTACTGACATGATGGATAGAAACATGAAAGGTGTAGCTCCGGCTCTGTTTCTTTTTTAGAGGAAATAATGAATCTCATTATTAATGAGCTGACTTACTTGAGCTAGTTTAACTACGTTTATTTTTAGGAAAGAGAAATACCAGAATGTACATCAATCATTGTGTTCATTTTAAGTCGTAAAATGTTACCCTTTTATGTTTTAAACACACAAAACACGGAGAATTGTGACAGGAGCCAACCTTAATGAGGGTGGACACGCAATCCAATTCTATTTTCTGTACTGTAAGGGAAGGCATTTTTATGTAGTGATAGGGTTGTTGTGTGATTGTCGGGCGTAAACATCGTCAAACCATGTAGGAAAACTCCGGAACTTTAGCTGTTGCCGGCAATCTGCTAACAAAGTTGTTGTTTTGTAGACCTTAAAAGTATCTCTATCCCGTCAGCGGTATTGATTACAGGGGAGAATGAAATGAAACAAGAAAATTTATTCAGACGGTAAAAATCTGAACCGCCTGTAGGATAAATGATAACAGTAGTGATAATGAAAGCATATAAACCGACACTACTTTTATAACAAAAATGTCTTAAATTATTGGCGTATTAGTCATCTGCTTTATTTTTTTCAGTACATTTCAAATAAAGACTTTGAGCCAGGCACTTACATCACCATTTTTTTATATAAAAAGTTACTTTTTTGTTTTGAGAAATGCAAACAATTCTCGAGTTCATTACAGAGTTAGAGCGGCGAGACACGGACGGTATTTACGCTGTATCATCGTCACATTCAATGAATTCTCAATCTTTCCTGCAAACAAAGTTACGCTGCATTTCCTTTCATCATCACTCCATTTTGTTTACATTTTTACGGTTCTCCAAACACACCCTATAGTTATGATGATGATGATGGTGATGGGATGACGATGCTACTTCATAAAGTATACAAGTTACACAACAGCTAAATATAGCAGCCAACAATAAGTGTCTTATACTCAACGAAACACATAGTATAGCTGTTTGTTACTATAACCAAACTACCAAACTTATCATTCTCCTGCCAATGATGATGCACTATCGATAATGATGTTTCGCTTGCTTGTCTAGTTTGCACTTGTCCAAGATAAAGCTCGCAACTGCTACTGCTATTCTCGGAGGAGTTGTCTCTTAATTTTCACCGTCATCATTAATTCTTCTTGGGCTTTACAAAAACCGGCTATACATTGAATTGATGTGCATATGTGTATGTATGAATGATGTATGTACAATGTAAGTACAGAGATTCGCTGTTTTGTTTTCTTTTTAATACACTTTTCCCTTTTTACTAATATTTTGCTTAGTCTTGGTCGCAGTTACGTGCAAGTTGTATTGATTATACATTAGTAGCAGTTTGATAATAAAGTTAACAGTCACATAACAGGCATCGTTGTGGACTCTGTTCTGCAGCTACTCTCAGATTACATATAGAAAAGTTGTGAAACTAAATACATGCATCTCTCATCGGACAGACTATTATAAAACCGATATAAGCAATATAAGCATATGGGAACGAAATACAGATACATTTTAGAGACTCTTTCCCAATGGTCCTTGCATTTCGCACTTTTTACTCATTCTCTAGTCAAAAAGCAATGTTTCCCTAATCTAAACAATCTTGTTGGCTCAAAGGGATCACTCAACCGCACTAGCTTGCAGCAAGCAAAAGCATGGTTTTCAAAAGAACTTTGTAGAGAGTTGTTGAGAGGTTCACTTCACTTGTTCCGACGGCTTGGATCCCCGTCCCTATCCTAATCATCAATGCCAAACAAAACTTGAAAAGGAGACACCGACAAAACGTGGTTAGTTATGAACAAAAAGGTATAGCACACAAACAAAAAATGCTTCTGTAAATAAGAGCAAACAAATACAGCAATGATAGACTAACGTTTATCTCTACATTCGTATTAAATATGTCATGCGAAATTGTAAATCTCAAATGTTTTAAATCTGTGTCTGGCCCAACTGCATATATGAATACAATATTAACGAGATAATTGGACAGTTTTACAAATATTTTGCTAATTGTCGTAAAATATATTTTAATATCCATAATGAAAGTTTTCCTGTAAAATATAGTAAAAATTGGTTCTGCTCTTCATTATTGAGGATACGGTAATAAATTTAAGATAACAACAAAGAGAGATATTTCATGGTCGGCGCGTGACATAATAATGACAGGTACAAAAAAAGTGGCCCAACGTAATATTTTTCTCGATTGTCTTATGCCTACACATGAAAAAGTTAACCATATTCTCATCTTCCTTTATTGTCCTGCGAGATTAACTTGTGTCAGAGACGACTACTTAAACCTGCCAAATTGTACAGACTTTTCTGCACTTGCCAAAACATAATATGAAATCATAATACCAACAATAAAATGAAAATTGAAAGATGAGCAAATAGACAGATGATGGAATAATGGCAAGTCGTTTTATCTCTCGGTATTGACAAATGAGCCATTATTCTTTTTCAATGCTCTTCATCAAAATATATGATATCGTGCACTTCCTGCTGTGCAAATTCGTGATATTTACAATAAAGGGGAGGATGGCAGTGGTGAACCTCACATTATGGAGAAATAAATAAACGAATTTAAACTTGTGTTCTTTTAGAGAGATGGATGATTGTTTCCACTTGCCACGAAACAATGCTTAATGTTGTTGCCTTCTCTTTACCTCTTTTGTTTTCTGAGCGAAGACACACCAGCAGGCCCAGCAGTCTGTAGTGTGTGTAGTGATTATGTATTTTGTTTTAAAGTTTTTTTGTGTCCTAATTGCCAATAAAAACCTGTTTGATTGTGTGCGCGTTCGTCCCATCCTTTAGAAGAGCAGGGCGAAAGTAAAAGAGCACATCAACAGAAGAATAGAGAGAGAGATAGCAACACGAAATGGCACAAAACACAGATTCTCATATAGACACGAAGAAAGGAGAGATTAGATAAAAACGGCTGGCGTGTCTGTGAATGTGCTTCTAATATTATTTGCTGTTTGAACTTGATGACTCTTCTGTGGTCATTTTTGGTCTCATGCAATAGAACGCAGCGAAGAGAAAGAATAAATTATTTATTGACTCTCAAGGCAAGGATTAAAACGGCACGATTATTGAGCCAAGAGCCAAATTATCGGTAAAACATGTGTGCGCATGTAAAGATGGTGGACATAGTCTTGTTGTAAGTGTACAGTGAAGGGTACTCATCTTTGCTGGTTTGATGGTCAGCGATTTTCCCATTTACCACTTACTACTTGCACCACCAACTTTTTTATATTTCATTCAATTATTTTACACACACGCAGCCGGCATTTTAAACTTGTATTGTTTCGAGCAGAGAGAATTCAATTTGTCTTGCTGTGAATAGGTATACCGTTTTTCGGACACTATTGGCAGGCTTGGCAGGTTGATTCATCTTTCTTTTAAAGGATTGTTGGGAAGAACGTCTTCATTCATACATTGTATTCGTTAATGTGGTACATGATTGTAATTTTTAAGTCGTGTCAGAGTAATAAATACGTAGGCACATGTAGAGATTCCCATGCCATATAGTTACTCTCATCTGCAGAACGAAAAATCGAGTGAGGAGTGAGGACAGGCAGAACAAAAATTTTACTGACTGATGTGACGGTTCACGACTCACCACCACAACTGTATCATACTGTATGTTATCGCAAACAAAGAAAAGAGGTTTTCTGTGTGTACCATACACCCAAAATAAACACAATGACGTATCACTTTCAGGGCATTTCAATTGAGATTTACAAGTGGGATGTTAATCAGACTAGGTTGACATATTGAAATTATATATTATAGACTTGTCTTTGTACCTAAGTGGTCAAATTAAAAATTATGTTAGCATGTACTAGGATTCCAATAAATAGGCACACAATGCTCGGTTACACAATGAATCTTGTGTATTGTGTACTACTAAATAACGATGAGTAGATGCATGCAATTATGGTTTTGAGACTGTACGGGGTAACAAAGAACAAGGTACGACGACAACAGAGTACATGGGATTTGACCGAGGCAGAATGTTACATGATGTGTTACGTGTCACATCTTGTTCAACTCTCTCTACCTGTACTCATGCTAATTACGTAGTACCTAGTATGATAAAAAGTTATGTAACTGTGAGTAGTAATGAATTCCATGAACAGAACCGGAAGCTATTCAGATGGGTTTAATTTTACGACAAAGTTTGCACTGCTACTGCCTCGTAGTTAAAGAATTCCATCTGGAATGGTCCGGATGTGAAGCTACCACAGCGGAAAAGTTCATCTCTTCGCTCTCGCACACAACGACGGTTTGAACATGGTTTGAACTGACGAAGCCAAAATCCGCTTCGTATGCATGTACAAGAAAAATAAAATTTATGTAAAGGAAATTTACGAGAAAGGAGTCTCCAATACGTTTTTCCCATTGTACCCTGCAGATAAAGTGGTTCCCTGAAGAAGACAAAATTCAAGCAAATCCATATCCAGCTAACGTAAGTACCTTTGGCATTGTTAAATAAAACACAAAGTTTTCATTTACCTTTCCCTTTTGATTATAGCGAGACGATAAAGTTTAGCTGCTTATCTTGAAATTCTCAATTATACTGCATAGTTGATGTTCCAGATAAATAACTTTGTATATTCCATCTCCCGATGTGGGTGTTATAAGGTATGTGCATGCATCCCTTTACACTTCTTCTTACTTTTACCATTTTTCATGGCTCTTGTGATGCCCTGCAGATTTCCGGAGAAAATGGCACAAAAACATGCCCGGTAGCATATGAGTCGAGTAGAGTGAAGGTAGTTGTAAAAGTGAGTAGTAGCAAAGTTTAGTTTGTAATTTTTGAACAGCTTCCTGAATCAAGAGAAGCTAAACATGGTTTATTTAAGCAGATTGTTGTAATATAACATACAGAGTTAGACTTTTTTATTACTTGAAACCACCTACCTACCCAATCATGTTTACTTTCTTCCTCTATCTCTATCTCTCTCTCTTCTCCTTTTATATAGTTTGCCTGTAAGCCCTTCCTGTAAAAGAGAGATTACGTCGGGTGGTAGTGCCTATTTTCAATTTCTCTTCACATCTTATACACTATCTCATCCATCCGCTTCATTTCCTGTTCAAGTATCTCTCACGTTACTGGAATGTCTCTTGTGTATTTACCCAAAAAATGTAATAATTGCATAGGTACATGATATGAATTTTATAGTATACAAGTTTTTGGATTTTCACACTGACATACATTGTTTATATATGTACGTGTGTGTTTCTTTTTTTGTTTGTGGTAAACTAAGGTACGTATTGTACTTTTTTTTATAAAAATGTAGCAGTAAACATATAGTTTGATACACTGACAGTAAGAGGATTACTATTACTACCTTCATAGTAAAAAAGTCATCGTAGTACGCAGAGGCCTATCCCAAAAAATACCACCAACAACACAGGAAAGCAGCGCAAAAAATTCTCCAGTGAGTTTTCATTCATTTACTGGATTTCATTCTTTCTCTCGCTGATATATGATGACTATGACAGATTGCAAAAGTAGGATGTAGTGATGTTTGCGAAATGTGCGCCACTATACAAAACGTCAGAAAAGTTAATACTTTGAGTTCCCTCGTGTTTTATACCCACAGGGGATTTTTTGACTTGATTAAAATAGTAGATAAACAGGTTAAGCAACGATTATGCTTACGTCTACTAACTTTACAAACACCAATGCCTGCGTATCACCATCATCATCATATTACTCACCAAAACATTATATGAATGCTACTGGGATGGGGGTAGGTATTAAGAGAAGATGCAGAGAAGAAGTAGGAATACCAAATACCCAGGTACGCGAGTATTTGAATGTAAATACCTGTGGAAGTACTCTTTCCTGAACCAGAAGAGCATCTTGTTTAGTTGTTAATATTGCTGTTAGAACGTTGTAACCTGCTGCTGGTTGTTTGTTTATTTCTTTTCTGCTTTTACTGGCAGCACGACAAAATATGGGTAGATAAGTAGGTAAAACACAGAGCAGCCTGGCACTAATATTTTATTATCAGGAAAAAAGGCAACCGTATGTTATCATTGGTGCACAATATCGTGATCGTTATGAACTCTGCAGATTGCTTTTGCTGTCTTTTCAAGACGATAAAATTATGTTGTTAGCCCAGCGGGCCGTGTATATTATCTAGTGTTGCGCCATTCTTACAAGAATACTATTTATGTACGATGTATATGAATATTACACAGCGCTGTTCGCAGTCACAAAAAGTATAGCCCAACAACGACAGATACTTTGATTCGTAGGCCTCTGTCGTAAAATTCGCAAATTCATAATACTATTTATGTACGATGTTTATGAATATTACACAGCGCTGTTCGCAGTCACAAAAAGTATAGCCCAACAACGACAGATACTTTGATTCGTAGGCCTCTGTCGTAAAATCGGCAAATTCATAAAGTCTTGCATATACAAAAACTCATTTAAATCCGGACGAAATGACAAAAAACCCATACATCCAATGTAAAATTCGGGCAGGGGAAGGGGTGGATTCTCCGTTGCATATTTGTTTGAAATTTTAAAGATGGATAAGTCGATATATGATAGTGCGTTCTGATAGAGCTCGACTCTTTGTAAGTTTTTCTTCATGAAAAACGTTTCCGACTCCACAAAATTGATATAATTGTTGTGGAAAAAAGATGATCGGCGCTATCAGGGATGCACTAGAAGCAGTAATATTTAAAAGTCCGCAATAGGAGGTGTCAATGTATTGCAGGTTATATAAAGGCCCTAGATTTATCCTGTATATCAGGATTTTTGTGTACATCTAGCCATTGAAGTGATAAAGGTAGCGAAATTGGGAACCAAAGAAGTCAGGGTACAAATACAATACAAGTAAAAGTATACGTCATACGTGTACGACTATGTGTTTGTGTATTACTTTTAAACTCTTTAAACTTCGCAACCATTGCTTTGTGGAGCATGGCATGCATTCTGCTTGGAAACGCAGTTTAAGTAGTTATGTAGTTATCATTTTTTGGTGTACGAACCTGTAAATGCTTCGATATGCGCTCGGAAGGATGGATAAATGGATTTTCATATCCATTGACATTTTATGTGACAGAACTTTGGCATTTAAAAACGAGCATTCTCACTTGGTTGAGCATGAACAAAATCAAAGCGGCTGCTATCACCACAGCGCATTATAAAACAACCTCCCACACTACTCTCCACAACATGATTATCAGACATGCATATTACGGTGAAAAAGACTTTGGGTATAGGTCCCCCAAATTTTTATTGTGGATTCCTAAATAAGCTTGCTGTCATCTGTCCAAATGTTGTCTTTGTCAGCAAAATATCATGACATCGCACCGACAACAGATAGCATGAATGCAGTATAAAGGAGGGAAAACGATGCACACGATGTATATGTAAATTGACAATTTGGGATGACCCTGAGAGCGAGCCTTGTTGCAAATAGTCTATTGCAACCAGTCTAGTTGCTTTTCGTACCGCTTGTTTATTATATTCCAACATTTATCATCAACAAAATATTATTTTCACTATACTGCACATCCACATTCCAAATCAACCATTTACCATTTGTTTGTCATGTCGACATTGGCTTATTTGGTGTGCAAGCAGCAGCCGTTGCATTAGGGATATATGTATCATTGGAACGACATCATCGATGCATCACTAGACAGTTTCTAGCTGACTTTCCTTCAACAACAAACATTTTTACCGCAAAATATTCTTCGGTTTATGGTTTCCTCGTCAAAATATTCATACATATTGTTATCGTCAATCCTCTATAACGTAATTCCTACTCGTTGGTAATCTTGCATGCATATTGCATGCGTAAGTCATGTACATAATATAAGCAAATCGGCTGGAGCTTCTGGAAATGTTTATGCGTGAATAATATACATATGATTTTACCATCAACCGTAGCGAATGGATGAGAAAATGTGTATTAAATGCACCAGTGCCACGGCCTTTTGACTTTACTTGCACATTTCACTGGTTGGGGTTTTGTCTGTGTATTTTAGTAGTATGCGTGCAGGGGAGATTGCCCACGCGGGCCGAAGGGAATAATATTTCACGGTTATTATTTTGAATTTTTTAAAACCCGTGCATGCAAATAGAGCTGGTTTATTACCATAGTACTTGGTCCTGATTCGTTGCATTTTACGACTCATTTCACTTTTGTGAGTCTCAGACGTTCATCAAAATACAGTGTATGACGTAAATAATAAAGACTCACCAGAAAAAAGCGAGGCAAGCGTGACAAGAAGAACGAAAGCGTCTCTCCCCCGGAAGAGGAAAGCATGCGTCTTAAATGGGCAGTTTTGTTTTTCTTAAAACAAGGGAGGAAATGAAAGGGGGCAGTGGGGACTGGCTGAGCTAGATGAAAAATTTCCATTTAATGTCTTAATCATAATAATCTACATAAACTAAAATGTTTACATGTGTAGATAAAGTTCCCAGTATACTTGCACTTGTACATAACATGTCAAATTAGCATGAAGTAAATGATGATGGAATGGCAAAGTCGGCTGGTTGCAAGTTGCAACTACCTCCTTTTAGGTTCGTGTAGGGACCAACTATAACTCTGTTTACTATTCAGAAACCACGGATCTGTCAAGCGAAAACTTAAAAACGGTGTTTAGTTTAGCTCCAGTACTCAACTGACCAAACCCCGGAAGACATATTTCGGTAATCAAACATTATTCACGCTACATTCTCATTTGTGTCGGGTTGCTTTGTCGTTAGAGAGAGACTGCAACTTGTTTAATGCGACATAAAAATGCTCATTTTTGCTTCCAATTTAGTAATAAAACTCAAAGAAAGCTTGAACCATTTTAGCCCCAACCTTTACACGTCTGTAGATATGTATATATAACTTTTAGGAAAGTTTACTAAATCCCAAATTAATTTTCAAAATTAAAGCCAGAAAGGTAAAAAAATTGCTCATTTTGTGAGTGCGCGTGTGAGACCAAGCGTGGGGACTAGAGTAAACCCATTCATCCAATTTAGAAAAGTTGCCGGGCTTTGTTGGGCTCACACTCAATTATTCCTTCTTTCTGTTTGGTTAATGCTGCTGGTGGGACATGTGACAATGACAGACACATGACATGTGTGACAAAGCGTAATATCAAAATCACATCTCTCATCTTCCTCACTTTCTGCTGGGAGTACTGCCAGAAAACAGCATGTCCCTCGCAGCTCTTGTTCTTATAAACGAGGATGAGGTGAGGAAGCACTAAGCAAAATGTTTCTCTGCGTATATTTGACTCGGTAAATTTTCCCGGAAAATATGTCTACCCGCTAAATCGGTACACATACGCAAACAATCAGATGAGCTGTGATATGACACTGCAAAAACATGTATAAGTGCACTTTCCATTTTTCAGGGGAGTTCTGTACGTTTGCTAAGCTTTATTCCGTTGTGAACTCAGATAGAGTTGCTTTCTGCTCACTCGTTCGCATATTCATTCTCTTCTGTAAGATGACTGGCAACTAGTAATTTGGTAAATACATAAGTATTTAATGCAGCTAGTACAGACATGAAAGCAGCAAAAATGTATTAAGCTATCTCATGGGAGTTTCTATACTCACTTGAGTGAGTGCACGTTACGTGATGCCTACCTTCCACTGCTACAACTACAATAACATGTTGGGTTGCATGTATTTTTTGGTAGATGGATGATGGGATTTGTGAAGCGAATTGAATCACTAATTCTCGAAACACTTCCTCCCTTTGTATTTTTAGTTAAACGGTAGCTGGCTGGAAACAAGCTAGCTGGAGATAGAGAAAAGGAAATATAAGCAGCGATAGATATTTGTACAAAGTTCAAAGTACTTTTCGATTAAAACGACTTGTTAAATGTGCAGACAATGGGACATTTAAAAGGCACTAAATGGAAAACGAGTCCCGTCGTCATCGTCTGAACAGCTACCACCAGAACAGCAGCAAAAACAGCGTAGCCGGTTGGCTCTGCACGACAAGCACGAACTAGTCAAAGTGACGTTTATCATCAGTTAAATCATCATCCTTATCACATGCATAATCACAAAAAATAATCAGGTAACGAGCTATATAGCACTTGGATTACGATTACATGACGTTTTCAGAGAGAAAGAATAACTAGATATAAACTTGATGCACGTTTTCTTCTAAATAATCTATATAACTGCCAACTACCATCCCTGCAACAGAACATGTGCATTTTGGTTGTGTGGGAGAAAAACTGATCAACCAGATTTCCCCACCACCGGCACCGATAAACAAGCTTTTTTTGGCTAAAGTGGAAGCGACAGACAAGAGCAATATGGCACCCGGCACGTTTTTCCTTTCTCTCTTAATTTATATTCCATTCCCGGTATATTTCGTTTTCATTTCGTTTTTCGTTTAGTTTACCCTTTGAAGAGAGAGAGAGTGTGTGTGTTTTTGTTATTTCATGCCAGTTGTCCCCTTTGAGCATCTCTTATAATAACAGTAATACTCAACTATATACGTACTTACACACCTACTTACGACGTTCTTTACATCACAAGATGGTGGAAGCAGCCCCCAGCATAAAAAGACATTATTTGATGTGACAGGACGAAAAAAACTCACCCCCACTCTCGCTCTCTAACTCTCTTGAAGAAGAACCGAACAATAACATCCTCATCATTCTCCTAACATCACACAAATAAGATAAGTTGCCGGAGTAGTAAAAAGAAGAAGCGTTCTGGTTGGCGAAGAGTGTGTATATGTGGTAGCATCCGCTGAACTAGTAGCAACGGCAGGGGTACTTGCTTAACTTAATCAATAATACATTAGCAACTTAACTCGTCCCATCTTAATGTCATGTAAGTAGTAAAGTAAGTAAATATATTTTCAGTAATTTAACTCAACTTTGCTTTCTCCCTCCCTCTCTACTATAAC
>JAHZNB010003866.1:0-13198 GCA_027744295.1 Callyntrura guangdongensis
TTTTTGCTTTTAGAACACGACACCCCAAAAGATCCAATGAGTTTCGTCTACATTGGGATCATTGTTGTCGCAATATCAGTTGTATTAATATTGGTTGCGGTGATAGTTTTTCAAATTTATCAAGGAAAAAAATTGCAACAAATTTCCAATCAGGATGTTCGCGAATTTATGGAAGGAATATCAGATGAGACTTTGCCGCAGCAGAGCGACCACATTGTTGACATTCCAGGAGAGAAACTTCCTTACGACAATTCCCTTGAGATAGATAAAAATCATCTAAAAATTGGTTAAAAAGACTTACTTATTTGAAGACATGACTAATAATTAGAACATGAATTTGTTTATTGAGTTTATTATCCAACTTATTTGTTGCATTGTTAGATACACAGAGTATTCTGGGAACCGGGCAATTTGGACGTGTCTTCAAGGCAGTAATTGAACGGCACGGGAAAGAAGATGAACATGTTGCTTTAAAGATCTCAAAACAGAATTGTTCACGCAGTTGTCTTCGAGAAATACTCTCTGAAATAAAAGTGATGAGCTACATTGGTAATCATCCAAATGTAGTAGCCCTAAGAGGAGTTTATACAGCAGAGCTTCAAAATGGAAGAGTTTACATTGCGACAGAGCTATGCAGTCTAGGTTCGCTTGAAAGTCATCTACGACAACAAGAGAAAATGCCAAACTTGAGTAGAACCTATGTAAACGTGTAAGCAAAAAATCCCCAAATAATATGATGCGACACTTACATAAAATTATAGATTTATATGACCACGGATGTTTTTAGATCTACGGAAGTGGTTTCTTCCACTATCAATCCCGATACAGCATCAGAACTAATAACTCTACAGGAAATGTTGAAATGGTGTCATGACATTGCCTGTGGAATGGAATTTTTGGGAACAAAAAATGTTGTTCATGCTGACCTTGCCACAAGAAATGTACTGTTGACGGGAGAGAAAGTTGCGAAAATTTCTGACTTTGGCCTATCCCGAAGAATGTATAATTACACCAATTATGTCAAATCTAAAACAGTGCCGTTACCATGGCGATGGATGGCTATTGAGTCACTTAAATGGGGCGAGTTTTCAGTCAAAAGTGATGTATGGTCTTATGGTATTACTCTGTGGGAGATTTTCTCATACGGTAAGGCAAATGAAAATACAGAGTCAAAGTCTGTACTTATTTGGGATTTATTGTTTAATAAAATCTGTTTAATAATATTTATTGTATCGTTTGTTAGGTGAAATTCCGTTTCCTGGTCTTGTGTGGACAGGAACTTTTGTGAAAATGTTGGTTGATGGAACGCGTTTAGAAAGTCCTTGTCTCGCCCCTCCGGAAATGTACGGTACTGGTCATAATTTTGCAAGTCTATTCGCTGTTTTTGTAGTAAACATATTCAATGTTTTATAGTATTACGTTTGTATTTGGTCTGAATAGATATAACCTCATGACTAGTTGTTGGCAGAAAAACAAGGAGGACAGACCCGACTTTTCAAAAATTTGCCAAGCGATCAGTGACATCATTTCTGGGCAAACTGAGGGCTTAATTTGATATGCTGACAATGCATACAATGTAAATACACGTAGGCACATGTTTGAATTTTACGTTGGTACGAATTTGTTTTATTAAAGAGGACATAAAAATTAATTACAAGAGGTTATTCAACTGAAGATTTATGTAAGTATAAGTATACGCAGGCAAACGTAGACAATAGGTAAAGATACAAGTTATATCATTACAATTATTGATTTAGTTACTCGTAAAGACACGCATATACACTACATTTATTTAATACATCACGTAATTTTCTTCTCGAAGGTGTCTTCTTTTTGTTACTGGTACGCTATCAAAATCGAATTCTGTAAACGAAGTCAATAAAGAAGACACAATAAATTTTACTGTGTATTGTTAGTGTATTTCTTACGAGAATGGATTAATTGTTTAGCAAAAATTAGCTTTCTAACTCCAGTTGTATTTAAATTGGAATTGATGCAACTTGCTTGAACTTGAAATCGCCGAATGATTAAATCATCATCACCCGGTTCGCTGAGTGGGTGTGTCCTGCTTTCTTCTTCATCGATTGCAGAATTGGCAGGAACCAGACAAGTCAAGCTGAAACAGGAAAACGGGGTTTCTGAAAAATCGAAGCATTTTTGCTGTTACTAAATTACTGTTTCTGTTATAAATTGAGAAAGAAACTAATTAAATTTTGTGATGAAACTACTACTTTTAGATACTAAATGACAAGTTTGTATTGGTCACACAGAAAACCGCTTAATTTCATGAAGTTTATAGACACATAATGATTTTACTTTATACTACTTTATACTTACTATTTAATTCTTAACATTAGCCAGCCAGTACCTTAAGCATTACTTATATTTATACATTATGTATTTATACCTATTGCGCATGGCATTACTTTCATATACCTACATGCAAGTGAAAAGACGATTTCATTTTTTTGCCATCCTTCCTTACACTCATGCACTCTTAAAAGAAATCCAGTGATTCAATGCTACTTAATTGTGGATACGTATGCACCAAACGATGGAATATTGATTACAATTTTTATAATTTGGACAAGGAGAATTTTAAATATGTGTTTATAGTGCTATGTAATTCAAATGCTGCAAATGCAACTCAAATTGCAAAAGGTGTTGTCATCAAACGTTCACATGTAATTCATATTATTAGCTACCCGTATAATAATACTGCCAAGGGAACAATATAACAGTTTTGAATGGATAAAATTATAATAAAAAAGGGAACTTATATTTATACATTATGTATTTATACCTATTGCGCATGGCATTACTTTCATATACCTACATGCAAGTGAAAAGACGATTTCCTTTTTTTGCCATCCTTCCTTACACTCATGCACTCTTAAAAGAAATCCAGTGATTCAATGCTACTTGATTGTGGATACGTATGCACCAAAACGATGGAATATTGATTACAATTTTTATAATTTGCACAAGGAGAATTCCTACCCGTATAATAATACTGCCAAGGGAACAATATAACAGTTTTGAATGGATAAAATTATAATAAAAACGGGCCATCATTTCATACGAATAATACCACATGTCAAACATCTACTTTCATAGCTAACAATCCATGTTTAATCAAGCAAGTAAGCTCAAAAACATTTTTCCTTGTTCATCGTGGTTTGAAACTGGTAGCTTTGCTCTTTTATCAACAACATAACTGATATTCCCCAGGTATGCGGTAAAAAAAATATACACCAATAAAAAGCAAGTAAACGTCATCTAACGGGGTTGAGGTACGGTAACTTGGGTTGGTGGACATTTAGCTTGCATTACAAATGTTTCAGCTAAACAATACTATGTTTAATGGCTTCTGAATGAATTTTGTTGCGAGATATTGACTCCTAAACTTGCTGCAACCTTATCTGAAGTTCCAAGTAATGAGTTACCTGGAGTTACTGGTTGCTTTGAGAACTCGGTGGAGGAGCATTTCATAAAGTGTATGCCATGCATGAGAATAGAGCTCACGTTATGACTCTTGTTTACCGGACAAGTGTATTATTAACTAAGCTACTATTAGCGATGTAAAACGACAATGCATATGCATAATTTGGACTAATGCACTTAAGAAATTAAACTGAAAGTTATTAAAAAATTTAGATCACCCAAATTACATATCATAAAAGCTAAAGAAACTAGTACACAATTTCAAAAAAATTAAATTCACAATTATCCTCTATTCAAATGTTCACACCAAGTTTGCGTAATTGACCAAATATTTGTAGATACACCAATTTATACCAAAACTGAATTTGCTCTCATTTGAATTTTTTTTTAGATTATATATTAAAGTACTTTGGCTTAAACTACATTAGGTTCTATTTGGATTTGTCATGGTTTTTATATTCCCCGAATTATTAGATTAATTTTACGATTTTAACCCAAACTGTAATATTTTGGTGTTAGATTTTTCTTGTCTTGGTATTACTTCCACGGTTTAAGAACAAACTTCATGTAAAATATGTACCTAAAAGATGTGAATATATAAGGTTTTGAGAATTCTAAACAAATAAATAAAACGCGCGTAAATTGTTACTACATTTTATTTTAATGTGGAGTGATTAACATATTTTAATTACCGTAAAAGTTTACATTTTGCTGATTTTGTATTAACTGCGTCTTGCAGTAGCTTTTGCCCGATCACAAGGAAAGTAGCTTATGAAATATTAACAGATACTATAAACATTTTTTACAACTATACAATAGTAAGCAATCAACAAAAGTAATATGCAGTGGGTTGGTTTCCAGTGGTAGAAACAAATTATTTTGCTAAGTTACTTGCTATATACAGGATAAGGCAAGTGCAAGGATGTAAGTTCTGTTCACACAACAGAAAAATAACTGGTTATAGACATGGACTAGTTGCCATTTAAACTGATAGTAACCAATATGCACATACATATGAATAGTCAGCTCTAATTTAAAAATGCATATCACCACAACAAGTACATATGTCTCTCAAATAAAATTTGAGTAGGATGGTAGGTGTTGCCGTGTGTTGCATTCAGTTTAATTGCCAACTAGCACGATGTCTGCTGTTACAAATTGCTGTCTGTACTAGTTTAAATGTTTGATTTTATTAGTAAAATTTTCGTAACCTTATAATTCCTGAATATAAATTTTATTAGTTGTGCAATTCAAACTTTTTTTCTAACACGACCAAGATTATTCAGAATGAGCGTACCGATTTGTTGTTTGATTCAAATTGCATTAGTCCAATTTTTTTGTATAAAAAATTGCACACCTCAAAAATTTGATCAACACTACACGGGAGTAACATTTATGCCATTTGTAAAACGTTCAATGAACCGGTTTACTAACCGCCCTCCATTGAGCAACTACACAGAAGAAGAAAGTCGCGTGATGCTTGAAGTCGTCGCTGAAAGATTTTCTAGGATCGCCACATGGAAAGCGAGCTACGAAGACGGTAAGCCAGGATTCATTTTAATTGTTGACTTTGTAACAACAAAACTAATGAGTACATACTATTTTTCAGTTCCATACATAAACAATTTTCGTTCAGTCCATACTGCTGAAACTGCTGCAGAAATTAATATCAGACGGGGTAAACTGAGCATAACTGTGTTCCAAGGACTATGGCTATATGACAGTCTTTATGGTGACACTGAATTTAAGTTAGCAATAGAATTTGCGGAAAAAGCCAACAAAATTTATCCTGGCACAGTTGAGGGAATACTATTGTCCCAGTTTTATATATCTTCAAATTATAAACAAGCAGAACAAACTAGAAAGTACCTTCATGATTTAAGAAATTCGTCAGTTTCAAACCTGAAACTCGGTGCTTGGATGCATTGCAAAAATATTTTTAATGACTACGGCAGCGAGACTACTAATACAACAAAAATATTATACGACATTTTACAAAATTCAGATTTTGTCCTATGTGTTATGATGATCAAGGGAGATGTCAGGCCATTTGATTTGATTACTAAGACTCTGCTGGATTTTCGAGTAAAACTTAGACAACATAATGCTAATCTAGAAGTTATGGGGCTATTTCATTGGACCAATTTGAATTATAAAAAATGGGAAAACATTGAAAAGCAGAAATTATATTGGGAGAGTATCGGTCAATGGGCAAGACAAAACAATTTTCCGATTTGGTTTTACGAGGCATTTGATAATCCCTGGAGTGATTTCAGCGGATGGTGGAGATTAAGCGACAACTCAAAAAGTGACCTGAGGGAGGGATACGTCGAAAATATTTTAGGTAATATTTTTACTAGTTAAGAATATACAGCTTATTGAAATCCGACAGGTACATTTAGTAAATACATACTTTCAAACTCTTTGTGTAAATTACTCGCTAACTTTGAGTTGCATCGGTGACCTCTTGTCGGTTCCAGCATGGGTTTAAGGTTTAATTTAACAATAATGATTATACTTTAAAACCTAACACAATGTATCTGTTTTTACTTTTAGAAAATGAGGCAGCTGTTGTTCAGAGTGCAGAGTTGATGTTCAACATAAACACCTCATTTATCGTGATTATCGTTATAGGAACATTTTTAATCATTATTTTGGTGGCGGTGATAGTTTTTTTATTCACTCGAAGAAAAAAACCTCAACAAATTTCCAATGAGGATGTTCGCGAGTTTATGGAAGGAATGTCGGATGAGACTTTGCCGCAAAGCGACGACCACACTATAGACATTCCAGGACAAAAACTTCCATATGACAATACAATTGAGATAGATAAAAATCAACTTAAAATTGGTCCAAAAACTTACATAAATCAATACATTTGTAATAAATATTATATACTATCAGTTTATGTAAATGCATTGATGTTTTTAATGTTACGTTGTTAGACTCAAGAAAAATTCTGGGTACAGGACAATTTGGTCGTGTGTACATGGCAGTAATTGCACATAACGAGAAAGAAAATGAACAAGTTGCACTGAAAGTTTCAAAGCAAAAATGTTCTCGGACTACTTTAAAAGAACTTCTCTCTGAAATAAAAGTAATGATTTACATTGGGGACCATCCGAATATTGTAACTTTAAAAGGTGTTTGTACTGCAGAGCTTCAAACTGGAATCGTTTATATTGCCACTGAACTCTGTAGCCTGGGATCGCTTAAAAACCATCTACGATATCACGAAAATGTGTCAAGCTTAAATAAAACATATACGAATGTGTAAGCAAAAAATTCTTTGCACTTGCTATGACAGTCACGTATAACAATGAACATGTAACAAATATTTTCGTAGTGCCCCACAAGCGGCTTCAGCTGGTAACTTGTACGAAGAAACTTCAGTGTCTATCAGCGTACAGGAAATGTTACAATGGTCTCTCGAGATTGCCTGTGGAATGGAATATTTAGGAACCAAAAATGTTGTCCATGCTGACCTTGCCACAAGAAATGTACTCTTGACTCGGGAGAAAACTTCTCATTTGGTAAGACAGAGTGAAAATTGAGAATTTTTTTGAACTTAACAACAATTATATTATATGCTCAGAAATTTTATTGCACTAAATATAGGTGAGATGCCGTTTTCTGGTCTCGTATGGGCTCCTAATTTTGTGAAGATGTTGGTTGATGGAATAAGGCTAGACAGCCCTACTCATGCCCCTCCGGAAATGTACGGTATTTATTATAGTGTCAAAACTTTGTGTTTTAGTTCTATACGTCAGAATTTTTCTTAATAATTCATGTGTCAATCGTGCTTATAGATATGCTCTCATGATTGATTGCTGGCAGAAGAAGTCAGACGACAGACCCGATTTTTCTGCACTTCGTAGAGCAATCAGTGACAATATTGATAAAACTAACAAAAGTTTTCAAGCAATATCTTAACTATATGTACCATTTTTAAATCCAGTGTTGTTTCAATACCCTGTCCGTATAATAAAAACGAAATTTTGATTAAAAGTGTTGGTTTGTTGAACCGTACAAAAATAATATACCAATCAGCAATATAGGGAACCTGATTAAAGCATTTTACATTTTTAAATTTATAAATATCGTCATCAGTTATAAACAATTAGTGATGCATCAAAGTGGTCAAAATTAGTTAATCTTGTATTTAAAATTCAGATTTACAGGTTATAAAATTGGTAAAATTTGGTAAACTAACAAATTTTTGTATAATGGATCTCTTTCTTATTAGTTAAAAACTTAATTAAAATGACAGGTCTTTGAATTTACCCAAAAATAGAATACAGTTTTGGGTAAATGAATAAACAGATGTCAAATCAGAGTTTACTAAATGCAATGGGAATTTTATTTTTTTACGGCGCTTTATCTCGAAGTTATTTATTCCACCTTAAAGAATCATAAATAAGTCAAATGAATGACGTGATTTTAATAACCCTTATCTGGTGATGAAATTTCATGCAAATCACTTAAAAATTTGCCAATTTCGGGAGCACGAATCAGAGGCATCAGCAAGTCAGCGTTTTTTCTCTACAAAAAGATTTAAGCTTCGGCAAGACATATTATGGAGTGTAAACTTTATCAAAATTGAGTCATCGTAAGTTGGATATTTATTCTTACACTGCAGCCAAACAGGAAAAATGTTTGTTTCATTGTTGGTTTTGTTGCTCCTTTTCACGCGACTTTCTCCTTTTCTCAGGCTAACGTTTGCTGTTGAACCACAGCAAAAGTTGATAGTTAGTTAAAGCAGAAAATTTAGTTAAAAACTATAGGACCACAAGAACCTCTAGTGAAATAACAAATTACTCACGAAAATGCAAGAAATTTGGGAACACCGATAGAATTTATAAGTTAGAAGTATTCGGCAAATAACATAAACATGTACAATTTTACTAACTACTACATGTACAAACAGTTGTGTGATAACTGGTACAAAAAATTCACCAAGACGAAAAAACTATGTCATACTTTCTGCTAGTAATAATACTTTAAATAGCTTTCATTGTATGACCTTGGGGCTACTTTAAAGTAATCATTAGTCCAACTGCTAAAAACGTTTCTGGAAAACTGCATCACTGCCATGTCACACGCATTACCATCACTTACAACTATAACTCACATTTTACCAACAACGCGAGTTCACATATGTATTCCTTACTATACGCCTTTCATACGCTTTTAACTTCATTGTCAACATATATGTATAAACAACCTTATAATTTTAAGCACGTAGAAACCACAGGATGTGACTGGATGTATATGAAATTTTGTAATTTTCCAGTTTTAAGGAACAACAGAACAAATGTTTTATCGAGAAGTTACTTGTCGTTAGGTGTAAACAGCGATAGTGCTGCTACTACTAATTTGAGCTCTGTATTCGGTATTCAGTAATATATACAGCAGGACGAATAAATTTAAGCTTCTCGGAACGACAAACCTTAATTCCTAAATTCCTCCGGACCAAAATAAGGAAACCCCTACTTTCCCTACGACACTTATTCGTCCGCAAAATATTCTGAACTCCTTCAACAGCAAATTACGAAACCCAAAATATTATGTTTCTTTGCCTATCCAACCAAAAATTTAATATTTCCGTCCGACACATACCGTTCTTTCGAAGGTTGTCTCTCAAATCCCGTCTTAACAAGAAAACGAAAATAATAAAAGTTTAATCACATGAATTTTTTAAGTGGTATTTCGGCAACCGAGTTAAAAGATTCTGTAAAAATTTAAAAGCCGTCGCAGACCAATCAGAGTGTTAAACGACAGCCAACATTGATACAAATCAATGGACACATCATTTGGACAGTTACTTGGTGAAAACAATGTGTTTACGTGAAAATGAAAACGTATCGTTGATAACTGATTTTAATTCATGTTTCAGTTAAATTTACTTCGTCAAATTATTATTCTTGAATCAGGTACTGCGTACGTAAATCAAAAGTACATCTGCTACAATGAGTGCACAGTGTCATTGTTGGATTCTATTTGCATTATGTCAATGTTTTTATTTTAAAATTTCTACAACGCAAAAGTTTGACGAAAATTACACGCGTATAGTATTTTCACCTTACGTAAAAACCCCAACTAAAGGGTCTACCAACATTCCACCATGGAGTAACCACACATCAAACGAAGTTCTGGTGATGCTAGAAATCATTCTAGAAAAATTCTCCAAGGTCGCGACGTGGAATGCGGGATCAAAAAACGGTATACTAAAATAACATGCGTTTACCTATATAGTTATGCATTAATAATTTATGTAATCGTGTGTAATATAAAATAATGTATAATAATAATGTAGTGATAATAAATGCATGGGTATTACAGTGTCATACATACGGAATGTTACTTACTACAACGAAAGTTATGTTTCCGTCTACACTGCTGAAATAGCTGCAGACATAAATCGTCGGCGCGGTGAAAAGAGCATAACTATGTTACAAGGAGTATGGCTGGGGTATGATAGTTTTCAGACTGACACAGAGATGCAATTGGCGATGGAATGTGTGGAAAAAGCAAACAAGATATATCCCGGGACAGTTGAGGGAATACTACTTTCGCACACGGAAATAGCGTCAAAGTACGAAAGAGCTGTCCAAACTAGTAAAAGGCTTTTGACGCTTTTAAAACATTTTTCAGGTCAGAACCTAAAGTTTGGAGTGGTAATGCAGTGTAACAAAATTTTTACCGATTACAAAGGCGAGTCTTCTCCTAAAAAACAAGTAGACATATTATACACCATTTTACAAAATTCGGATTTTGTCGTTTGTGCTATTGATGATTTAAACCGTGTGATAAATATAAGAGAGCCAGACGCATTTAACTTAATTACTAGCAATTTTCTTGAGCTTAGAACTAAGCTACAAAAACGTAACACTAACTTAGAAGTTATGGGATTTCTTAAATGGACCGATGGGATTTTTGAAAAATCGGAAAGTATGGAAGACCGAAAAATATTTTGGGAGACTGTTAGTCAGTGGGCAAAAGGAAACAGTTTTCCTATTTGGTTTTTCGAGGCATTTGATAATCCATGGATGGGCAAAAAAGGATGGTGGCGATTAACTGAGAATTCAAAAAGTGCCATAAAGGAGGGGTATATCGAAAAAATTTCTGGTATTAATTTTTGGTATATTAAATACATTAAACAGCATGCATGACGTACAGATGACAAATGAATGTATTTTGCAATTTTTCATTCAGAATATGAGTCGCCCGGTATTAATGAAAGTGGGAGTACTGTTCTTAGCATGAGTATCATTACAGGAGTATCTGTTACTGTAGTGTTGGTGGCAGTGGTGGTTTCTCAATTTTGTCGAGGAAAAAAACTGCAGCAAATTTCCCATGAGGATGTTAACGAGTTTATGGATGGAATGTCAGAAGGAACATTTACTCAAGGAGACAACCACAACGTCCACAATATTGATATTCCTGGACACACACTGCCTTACAATAAATCTATTGAGATAGATAAAAATCTGCTAAAAATTGGTAGCAATGATTTGACAACTTAATTCAATACAATATTATTGAGATAAAAAGTGTACATATAACCAGTTAGGTTAGATCTGGTAAAACATGTGTTAATTGTTACAATGTTAGATGCACGCAAAATTCTGGGCACTGGAAATTTTGCACGTGTATACGAGGCAGTAATTGAATGGCCCGGGAAAGAAATGGAACACGTCGCACTTAAAGTGTCAAAGAAAAACTCTTCTCGCAGTTCCCTAAAAGAACTTCTCTCTGAAATAAAAGTTATGATATACATCGGTAATCATCCAAACATTCTTGCCTTAGTGGGAGTTTATACAGCTGAACTTCAAAATGGAGTAGTGTATATTGCGACGGAACTCTGTAGTCTGGGTTCATTAGAGGGCTATTTGAGACAACAAGAGAAAATATCTAGCATCAATACTAATTATGCAAATATGTAAGCAACAAAGATAACGCATACTTTATAAGATAATATAACGTTTATGCACAACTTTACAAAATTGACCACAAATATTTTGGTAGATCCAAAGATACGGTTACCGCTAATGCATCAGAAACCACAAGCATACCGGAAATGTTAAAATGGTCTTACGAGATTGCTTGTGGAATGGAATATTTAGGAACCAAAAATGTTGTCCATGCTGACCTTGCAACAAGGAATGTCCTGTTAACTGCAAAGAAAATTGCCAAAATTTCAGACTTTGGACTTTCCCGACGAATGTACAATTATACCAATTATGTGAAATCTAAAAAAGGACCGCTACCTTGGAGATGGATGGCTATTGAGTCGCTTAAGTGGGGAGAGTTTTCAGCCAAAAGTGATGTTTGGGCTTACGGTGTTACACTTTGGGAAATTTTCTCATTTGGTAAGTGAGACGATAAAGGAGAGAATTGGGTTTTTGTACTAATAATTTTAATAATTTTAGCTATGTATTCGCACTTTTCATTTTAATGCAGGTGAGATTCCTTTTACTTGCCATGTTTGGGCTTCGAATTTTGTAAAACAGTTGGTTGAAGGAACTCGTTTAGAAAAACCAAACCATGCGCCACCAGATATGTAAGTGTTTTGTCACATTGTGATATCAAATTTTCAACAGTCAAATACTTTAAAGAGTTTTCTATAGCATTAAATTTGCCATTGAGCTGAGTAGGTACGCTCTCATGACTGATTGTTGGCTGCGAAAACCAGATGACAGACCTGAATTTTCAAAAGTACGCCAAAGAGTCAGCGACATCATTGCTAAAACTAGTGGACAGCTTTAACTGATATGATAATATTTATAAAATGACAATCCAAAACACTTGTTTATAAGTAAAATTATAAGACTCAAGTAAATAAATATATAAATGCAGACCATCCACGGTAGCACTCGATATCATATTATGTCGTTAGTTATGATGACTAGTCATTTTATTTAAAGTCTTGTGGTGGGCGTAAATTTTTTGGAGAAAAGTTTAAGTTGGCACCTAAGAATTTTTAAATATTGATAATTACCTAAAATTGTACTAATAGGTATCAAATATGAGCTTTTTATGACGTGATAAATACCGCTATTTTTAGGTGTTTCCGAATAATTAAAAACAACATCTACCAGACTGTGCCTCTGCGTATTGGTTGCAAAACATTTCCTAATTGACAATAAGCGAGGTTGAATGATAATTAAAAATTTAAGTCTTGACGGCATTGTTAGCCTACACTTACCATTAGTCATTAGTCATTATTATGATTTTACAACTATTGAATGCAAAACTTTTTAATTACAATTTATATCGTCCAACAACATCCAACCTACTATATTAGTTTTTGTATAAAATAGGTAATGAAACAACTCCTATACATGCATACGTAAGAGCACTCACTGTTTAAGACTGTAGTTAAGATAACTGGCAATTTAAATCTTGTGGTTGAAAATTACATATTACATTCACAAAACTTTCAAATAATACAAGTAAAAACTACTAGTGTCACAGTGATTGCAAATTCGGAATTTAAGTTATCTCCGGGGTTATGGTGTTCATTTGCACACTTTAGGTTACAAACACTTTTTTAAACAGCAAGAAAAACATAATGTTCATAGAGAAATTTTCGGTGCTGAATACAATTTCTTAACTCACAGTTTTTTGTGATTCATTATACAACCCTCAATGCAAACAAATACTAGCTTGCTGCTGCAAAACGAATTTTTTTTACAGAATACGTAAATATAAACGAGATGAGAGTAAAACTAAAATTGTAACTTACGTAAGC
>JAHZNB010003867.1:0-15635 GCA_027744295.1 Callyntrura guangdongensis
GGGGTGGTGGAGATTCGGGAGCTAAAGGAGACATAGGACTGGGGATCCATCATGACAAGAACGAAAGTGTGAGCATTTGGAGAACCTACTTTATTGCCAATGAATGGAACGAAATACAAACGTCAAGAAAAGTGAACATTCCGGCTCAAATAATAGCAACACTTTTCTTTCTAGAGGTCTCGGAATACCCAATGGAATTCTTTAGAGGTTTTTTTCGTATTTAGCGATAAAAAATTTGAATTCTATTTTATTTGTTCTTCTACAGGTAATTGGTTTCAAATATTGGGGCCTTAACTGGCCTGATGCAAGTCTCAACCCGGGAACAGAATCTACCCATATTCCATACTCTACATCAGCTCGGTTCGCGGTGGCGACATTGGTGTTTGGAATTATCGGAATCCTCCAGTGGTTGTTCAAAGTTGGCATTTACGAACGATTTATCGAGGACGAAATACAGGATTTTGTAGACTTGTGCACATTGGCAAATATTAGTGTATTCATTTTAGCAGCGAAGCAGCACGGATATTACATTCACGGACGGTAAATGAAAAAAGTCTTGATAGTATGCTCAACCTGCAATAGTTTCTAATCAATTAATTACTAACTACTAATTAATTATGTAACTTGTAACTAACAGTTCAGTACACGGCTTTGCTGACACCGACATGCAAACTATGATAGAGCAGTTGAACAGAGAGGAGGAGGACCTTTGTAGTCGACGAGGTCTACTTCCCCAAACCGATCAACAGACTTTCTTACTCAGCGTGCCAAGCACTTTCAGGAACGTGTATAACCAAGTTCTCCAGCCTTTATACGCGGTGGGTAGTAACACATTATTCCTCATGTTCAACCTGTCGATATCGGGAGTACTCATGTTTCCTAATTATCATATTTACGCTGTACCCTTATCAGACTTCGACAACTGCCGGCCCATTTATTGGCCGGGGTCGACAACTATCCCTAACAACCTCAAAAGCATCCATTGGAGGCGGTGGCTCAAAACCAACCGCTAATATGCTTCACTTGAGTATCCATGCCTACCATTCCATGAACCGATTCCTAACGGCATTCTTGGAGCATGCGTTGAGCGACTTGGACTACGATGTGAAGGATAAGTCATTTTTTGAAACGACATTTGACATGGAGTTTGGGGAACTGGGAAACGATCGTGCTGTCTTTTACACGGGTATACTAAAAAATATAAACAATAATTATGTTATTCATACTAGTACATTCACAGTTTAGTACATATCCGATGACAAGGTATAATATTACTATTTACAGATAATGGACATAGTTTTGACTCTGTTTTGTTTTATGGAAACGAACGCACTCTTTTCATGTTCAATCTCTACACATTCATATTCGTTGATATATTGTCACACAATTTTGTTCTAGCCGGAATTGTAACTTTCGTCATCGATTTGGTACGACATTCATTTGAAATAAGAATTTGAAACAAATATCGTGTGGCATCATTAAGATTGCCCAGGGCCATGAATGATGTTACTGAAAATGCTAATTTTACAATGATATGATGCCACCTCTCTTTCTATAGATTATCAGATGCCTACGGAACTTCTTAGGAAAAAGAAATCTCGCTCGAAAAACACTTATCGACAGTCGGTTTTTGATCTAAATCAAATTCGCTAATATAATTTTGCCATATTTATTTTTATATAATATTTTTGTGCAACTGTTTTAAGTGCATAATGTGCTACTTGTGTGTATGTTTTAAGTGCATAAACTTCGTCAATTGGACGTCCAATCCGAAACAAATTATTCAATACAACACAAAGTACATTTGAAGAAACTGATAATTATTTTATTATATTATTAACTACAGATATGTTTTGCCTTATGTACAAAGAATATGTAATAAACGTTTTTATTGGACAGTCTACTGTACATGAATCGTAAAAAGATGTGAACGTCAATGAAATATTGTCAGTTGTGCAGCATGTTTACTGGTTAAAACTTTGAAAACCATAATTTGATTTGAAAACATTTTCTTGTGTGCGATTGGCGATTACATATTTCAATTGAATGTCTAACATGTGACCATTACCCGTTATTTTTGTGTGATAATTTATTTTGTGAGGTACGTTTATTGGAAAAGTTCCATATTTAAATTTGACTACAACACTTGACGGTTTTTCAATGAATTTAAATTAATATTCTAAACGCTGATTATATTAAATTAACGATAAAAACAATATTACACGCCAAGTTTATATTTTCCTATCATTGTCAGCTACTATTATTAATATTATCTATCGTTTTTTCTTTGTTTTTTACCAGATGTTACTTTTACATTAGAGCTTTTGTAACGTTTGCAACCAACACAATCTAATGTTAATACTATTTTACATTGATTAAATAATAAGACAGCCAACAGAGTAATAATTACAACAAAGATAACAGAAAATGTACAGAAAAAGAACAGCCAAACGTCTAACACCCGGCGCGTATACCACGTTTGATACATGCCCCCAGGCTTTAATGATGACGATGATAAATTCGTGCCGTTATTACGTATGATATATTCAATCCACCACATGGCAGTGTCCAGCGGTTTTAGTGGTCGATCTCGAAAAATTAACGAGGCTGCCTTCATGTTAGTTTTGTACCTAAAATTAACGAAAAAAAACCCGGTAACTTACAGAGAATTTGATAATTAAAAATTGGTTTAAACAGTTCGATAGAGGGTAATTCCGACATATTAGATAATAGATTGGTCATAAATGGATCAGTTTTGTACTATAGCCTCTGATATTACTCATACAGCTTTTTATTTATATATCAGTCTAACGTATAATTAGTAGTGAGTCTAAGCACAGCCTCAAAAAGATCATCCTCTGTCACTGTCACCATCTCCAGCCGAATACCTCTTCCTAATCGCTCTACTCTTTCCGCATTAGCGTCTTGCTCGAAGGCTACCGGAAGTAAAATTAATGGCACCGCGTGATAAATGGCTTCTTGAACATCTAACAAATCTCCGTGAGAAATCAAACCTTGAATTTGTGAGTGAGCTACAAAAACGCAGGAAAATAGGGATGGTTCAGTAAAAATGTTTTTAGTTTTTAACAAATGAATTATTGCTAGTCAACACGTTACTGCAGCATACCAAGCATAGTGTTTAATTCCACAGCGCAGTTGTCAACCACAAAAACATTACTTAAGGCAGATAAAGTGGCAAGTTGGTGGTTTTGTGATGATGACACTTCTGTTTTCCCCTCGTCATCACCCGTATCCCAAATGAACACGAATTTCGTATACTCACTGGCTTTTTGGATAGCCCTTGTAATAGCGTAAAAGCTGTCCGGAGAAATATGAGTGACAATGTCTTTGGAACATCCTAAATTTACTAAAATGAATCCAGACGTTAATGCTGTCACGGAAGATTTGCTCAAAAACATTTGTACCTTTTGTACCACCTGCGTCTGTTGCATGTGTTTAAAACCGTCACTTTCCTCTGTTCTTATGTGAACACCACCCACTGACACAAATACTGGTGGTAACGAACGTGCATACTCTTCAGAAAAATGACTATTTACTAGAAACAAGCTGGCATTTTGTTCCAATTCCCGCAACAGAGGAAAGTCGTCTAGGCTTTCGGAAAGCAAAAATTTTCGGGAAAATTTACGAATTTGATAAAATATGTAAGAGTTGCGGTAAATGTGCCATCGAAACGATCTAAATGTGGAACGAAGTTTTTGAAAGAAGCTCAGTGGAAAAGTCGATTCCGAGATTGGAGCAACATACTGTGCATCCGGAACCCATGAGGTTTCAACGGGAGCTCCAAACGCGTCCAAATTCCAAGAGAGAAGATGAGAGTGAAAACTAAAGAGAATGAGTTTTGCATGCAAGGCATGCGCAAGGCTAATCCCGCACTCGTTCCAAGCCGAATCCACAATAAAAATATCATACTTTTTCTCAGTACGCAACCAGTGACGAGTCTCCTCGTCCTGGAGGATTATGTGACACAAATCTAAGGTTAATATAGGGAGCATATCCCACATAACATGTGGTTTTCCAGCTTGTCGCCATTTTAAAGGAGAAACGGCTGCTGCAAATGAGTTCAGATGAGCGGTGACATTTGCAGGATTTAAAAAGCGGATTTTATCTTTATAATGTTCGCCAGCAACGCCCAGGGGCAATGTGGAGAATACGGTCACCTGGTGTCCTTTGTCTACTAAGGATTCTAACAAAACATCGTAGGCAGACCGGTGTTTAAAGAACCCTACCACAGAAAACACACATATCCGTGCAGGCTCCACTGAGGTCAAAAATAAACTGAGGAAAAACAGTGACAAATTGGTAAACGCGAAAAAGTTAGCCAGTGACACAACCCGCATGTTGATTATTCTTAGATACTACCACCGATCGCGATCATTAGTCACTGCACAGCCGAAAAAGTTCACTGGATTGGAGATAAACTTTTTCATTGTTTTCAGTTTTCATTAAATAAGGAAAACTAATCAAAAGCGAGATATGAATAAAATTGAAAACATCTGTAACACGCTATGGAATAATCAATGCATATGCATTAGTATACTAGGTATCATAGTATTTCTCAAGTCTAAGTGCCAAAAGTGCTAACTAGTGAGCTCAGACTCATACTCCTATAAACATTATGTATGGATGAGTGAACCTGTCATTATGTGCATGCAATAATGCAAAAAACCAGTTTTTCTCACNGTGCCAAAAGTGCTAACTAGTGAGCTCAGACTCATACTCCTATAAACATTATGTATGGATGAGTGAACCTGTCATTATGTGCATGCAATAATGCAAAAAACCAGTTTTTCTCACGGACCACGGCATGCTTGGCTATCTCTCTAACAATAAAACTGACTGATTTTATCCTTGCTACTTCGTCACATGAGTGAATACAACTGCATTTTTTTCTAAATTTTATGTACAACTGATCATTCATGAAATATATTTTTTATGCCAGAATACAAGTTTGAGTAAATACGCGCGCTTACAATTGCAGGAGATTTTGAACTGATGGCGGTCCGTTTTTCATGGCTACCATTAGGAAGAACAACTGGCTGCTTTTCGTTAATTTCGTTAACGGTAGGTATTGGAAGTTCTTCTATACTTGTGGTGGAGCTCTGCGATCCCGACATTTCAATATCATCATCTGCACGCATGGCTTCATCCTTGCATGCCTGAGTTGAGAGTTTCGCGATAACCTTCTCAACCGGATTACTATTTACTTTATGCGATGAGCAGTCAGAGCCCTTATTTTCGGCACGATTGTTCGTGGAGAGCATCACGGGAGTAATGCGACGTGGGGCTTTCGCACCAATGATGGATGAAGAAACAGATACTTTGGATACAGGGTTTGACGCGCCTGCTGTTGAGTTTGAACCGTTTATTGTAACATCAACGGCAGAAGGTTGCCCAGACGTTTCTGCTTTTGAACTTTCATTTCCAGTAGTCTCAATAGCAACAGCCAAAGTAACTTGGGGTTTAAGTTCGGAAGTTGTTGAAAATTTTTCACTAGATTTTTCTACCGCAATTGATGCCTTGGCGGTGGCACATGATGCCATAGGTTTATTAACTACGGTATCCTGTAAAATTAATATTTAGGATTAAATCAGCACTAGTACAGCATCTTCAAATATACAACAAAAACATAATCAAATAAACCGGCTTAAATGCAGGTATAGAGATGCAGATGAAAACCTTAATTTTGATACAAGTTGATTGAATTGATAAAGACTTGATATTTTGACTTGCGATTTGACCTTGAACCTCTATACAAAATTTTATCTAATTTGGATTAAGTTTAAATTTTGACCCCCAAAATGACCCCAAGAGATAATTTGCTGAAATAGCATCTTGAATCCCATAGGACCCAGTGGCATAAGGTAAATACCTGTGTGCTAAATTTAAGTCATTTTGGGTAAAGTTTAATTTTTGGCAACTCCTCCCCTACAAATGACCCCCCAGGGGTCGAACAAATTTGCTCAAAGCGTCTGGCCTGTAGACAAGGCAAACTCACTAAAGTCATTACTAGAAGAAAAGTTTTTCATCTGCGTAATAAGTAAGGGATTTAACTGATTTTTATTTTGCGTTGCATAATAATTGGGTACCTCTGTCGCTCTTCTCTTGGCTTGTGGCTCTTCGTCGTCCAAATTGATTAGTTCGATTCTTCTTGGCTGTTTTACAGGTGCTTGCTTTGAAGACGACTGAATTGAGTCTGTATCAGATTTACTGCTGCAGTTTGCGGGAGTATTACTTGTTTTTGGCATTCCTGGTTTTGTAATTGTGGTTAGTTGTATACGACGAGGTGCTTTGTTTTCAGATGTTTTGCAAGATAAGCTTGTTTTATCGTTTTCTGCAGTTGACTTCGGGACTGCCGTTAACTGTATTCGGCGCGGGACTTTAACCTCAGAAATGGCCGATTTTGGCGTCTTCTTAATCCAACTGTCCATAAGTGTCGGTTTTGGAGTGTTGGGGGTAGCGGAAGAGACAACAGGGGAAGACTCTGACGGCGAAGGTAAGTCGATTTCTTCAACTTTAAGCTTTTGTATTACTGGTGGTGTGCTGGGTGACGATGCTACTGGGCTATTTTTAAACATTTTATCGATTGTATTCACAGGTTTTGGTTCTGGAGGAGCAATGGGAAAGCAAGTGGGCGTTAACGCTGGAAATTCCTCACCCTCCCCTACTTTGAAATGGTTACCAAGTTCGCCCTCCTCAAAAGTCAGAATAGAACAAAACCCATCTGTGGAAGAGGCGATTAATATAAGACCGTCGGGGGACCACGATATGTCCGTCATTCGCGTACAATGAATATTCCGAATACAAGCTAATGGCTCAATGGACGCAGTGTCACCAATTAAAAGACAATCGTTCGTCGCAACAGCGTAAACAAGTCGGTAAGGCATGTTAAGCAGAATCCCCTCTTCTGGTCGTTGCGGTCGTAGTTTTCCAACGCATGAAATAATACGTTCATTCTTCTTACTAGAGTTTACAAACTCAGAATCTATCAAAATATAGAAACATAAATCACATTTTTTCTTTCAGTTTCTTTTTTAATCTCTTTGAGCTTGATTTTCCTGTCTTACCGTAATCATACGACTGTCTTTCCCTTTGGAAGTATACGGGATTAAATTTCGCAGCGATTGAATAGCTTAGACCCGTTGGTATCACAGCGCAGGGGTTACTCCAAGAATTTCGACAAAATATAATGGCAGCGTTTTGCTGTTCAGGGTCATATTTCTTGGCTATTTTTTCCTTTTCTTTGAGCTCTCCATCTTTAATCTCTTCTTCTTCACCCTCCACCGGGGTACTTTGTCTAGACGGCAATGCTTCTTCTCCAGCTTTTTCTTCATTACCTTTTTCTATGGGGGGAACTAACCCACCTGGGACAATCATTAACTCGCCTCTAGGAGAACAGCTTATACGTCTGCAAAATGTCTTAAGGGAGTCATCATGAAACAGGCGGTTCAGGGTGGTGACAGGTCTCTTTGGGGGAAGTTTAAAGGGAACAACTGGATCGTCTTCAGTATTAATTTCTGACAAGGGTTTATCTCTACACTCTTCCGCTAATTCAATTGGCGCGTTATCTTTAACAGCTTCTACAAGTGCGACAACTGGCGAAGTAGTAAGACCAGTAACTGTTTTACAAGCACTTGCGTTTTCATCATTATTGTTCGCTTCCTCAATTGGTATCGACTGTTTGCCATCAGCAACCTCTTGCCCTTGTTTCTGGCCTTCGTGTACAGAATCTACCTGTGAGGAAGTGGCTGATTCGACTAAAGGCGCGTTTTCCTTTGCTTCGTCTTCTTCATTGTAACCAAGCCATGCGGAAGGATATTTCAAAGTTTTACTGATCACCTTTCCATTCTTATTATTGAAAAACCTTAAATTTCTGCCGAATGAAACAATGATAATCAAAGAAATCTTCAAATGTTTTCAAAATATTACATTTAAAAACTAAAAATATTTGTGCAGTACCTGTCGATACACATAGTCACGCTAAATTCCCCCAGAGGATCGTACGCCACTCCCTGAACAAATCCAGTGTGTTCACGCTCCGACCAGAAATGGATAGGAGTGCCTTTTTTGACATCCCAAAGCACAGCGGTGTTATCAACAGAACCAGATACAATAAAATTACTATCGGGAGACCAACACAAATCTGTAACATCCTCCACGTGCCGCCGGAAAATTTTTTCCACGTTCCAAACCTCCTCTTTCTCTGCTACACTCTCGCACTTCCAGATAAAAACGTACGAGTCTGGTAAATATAAAAAGACAATCATCTTCCATTATTATACTATACTTGCGTAAATATTAAATTGATACATATGTAGAATAGTATTCTAGGTATATAAATGAAAATGGTGAAAGGGCTGACAATTTAATACGTTGGTGTTTCATTTCAATAATTTTAAATGTGTGATTTATTCTAGTTCAATAAGCTTCTTCGATTCTTTATATTGCAGTAACTGACTATATATTTCGTATAATTTAAGATTGTCTACTCACCGTCATCCCCGGAGGCAATGTAATTACCACATGGGCTAAATCTTACGACGTTGATTCCTTTCTGGTGTCGTGTAAGCTCCGATACACATATTATATCAGGTTTTATATTTGAAGGGTTGGAAAGACGCCATATCTAAAGTAAAGTATACTCTCGTAAAACCAGTGGAAATTATTTACCTACCATGATCACAATTTACTCACCAGTAAAAGTCTGTCAGCTCCACCACTGGCCAGTCTGTAATATCCTTCCTCGGTTTTTCCTCTGGGATCAAAGTCCAAAGTCAATACCGGATCTCTCGCGTGCCATGCAATCTGAGGAATTATCACCCGCATAATTGTCAACCAAGACTGATCCTTGTTTTTGACTGAATCAGTGCCAATTCTCAAGTCTCCTCGTCCGTCACCGCAGCTGTTACTTGAGTTGTCAAGGAACACCACAAAACGGTTCAAAAAATTCTACTCTGACTTTCACGGCACACCTGAACTTCACACCATTACTCAGTAATGATTATGATCCATGATTATTCAAATCTTTTCGGGTTTCAATCTACGACTTCCCTGTATGACTTCAATCCGCAATTTGAAGTAAAAGTAGTAACTTTCTGCAACCTCTCAATAGTCACAATTTGCATAGGTATTCACCGACTGACTACTTACTGTACACAACTACAAGTCCACTATTTACATTGATTAACAATGTGTTGTTATCCCCAAAAACAAGTAAGTCTTTACAACTGACAGTCTGTTGACAAAAAGACAGAAAATCTCCCCACAAATGTCTACTAATTGATTATTCCTGCATAAATTACCGATTGATGTACACGGTCAAAATTACGTACATGTACACATCAGGTTACAGGTGGTAAAATTGAAAATACAACAGGAAAAGGTAATTTTTGTTCAATAACTTCTCCGTCACTAACAAATTCAATTTGCAAAGGTTCCCTTTATGTTGTTGCTTACAATTACAATACCTCCTCAGTTCCACCACTACTACTGGGTCCACAACTGCAGAATTCATTCATGAATGAATCCACCAAAAACTAGAAAGGTACATGAATTCCTTTATCTCTTTCTCTCATGCTGATAATGAATTCCTTTCATTGTGTTTAGTTCCACCTCGTCGTGTTTTTATGTGCATGTGTCGTTGATATTTGTTGTGAAAATTGGGACTCATAGGAAAAAGTAAGGGAAAGAGCGCTCCGCTTTGTTTCCCGCAAACAACCAAGAAATTGAATCTACGGTGTAGATTCTACACCCAATCCGGACGGCAAGGGGCGTGGCTTAGATTGCTGCGGTATCAACAAAACTTTCCCCAGCTGACGTTCTTAGTTCTGATGTCAAAATTTTACGCTGAAAAAATCAAAGTTGTGTCGTACTCGCGTAGTAGTCGTTCGTAGTATCCTTAGAAGGCATTTGTCGATGTCGAACTTATCATGACGAGGACAAGCAGATTTCGTCTTCGTCATGGTCAACTGTCAACTAATTAAAATTCACTTGTTGTTCAACTAAAACATAACATGTTAAAAGTCAGGAACATCCAGTTCCTTCGCGTGGAATGCTTACGTTTCTTTGGAGGAATCAGGACAAAATAAGGATATCATTTAAAATTACTGATTGGCAGTTTACCTGCGGTCGTGTAAAGTAAAAAATATACTTAAAATACCAATATGTTGGATATTGGCACTTGTAAGAAGATAACGGAGTTGGTGGAACAACTAGCGACATCGGGAATGGATGTGGTGGACAAAAAAGTTTTTCGGGAACTGGCCACCAATGCAGGGTTTGTGTTTTATTGAAATGGACTGCATGACATGCATATATTGTAAATGAATGACAATGTAGTTATTAGTATATTGGTAAATAGGCAGTCAGAAGAATACATAAAATTTACCCTGGAAAAGTTGTTTCACCAGTTGGAAAGGAGGCACAGTGAAATCCGCCTTGGAGCTTTTCTAGTGATGGACTTGTTATTTAGGTGAAGGTGTTTGTAAAACTATAAACTGTTTAGTGAAAATTGGTTATATGAATTGTCTGAGATATACAAATTATTAAATAATTTGATTTTGATCGTTAACAGGAAATCGGAATATTTTAGGGAACTACTGTTGGACGAGTTTCATGTTTTCTTGGAATTGACGGTGGAAAGTAACCAGGAGAAATTACTGCCGCCTCCGATTCCAGCAGCAAAGAAACTGAAGCAAAGAGTTCTCCAAGCCATTCACAAGTGGTACTCAACCTTTCAAGACTCCCATAAACGATTAGCATTGAGCTACAATTTTCTTAAGCATAGTTTGAAGGTCAATTGCATGTCAATAATAATATTTTTATTTTTTTTCCACTTACAAATCTACTTCTATCTACTTACCACTACTTATAATAATTTCTTTTAATGGTGGAGTGCTTTAAACATGAATTTCTCTGCCCTACGTAATTTTTGCGATTTATTCTTTTCCAGATTGATTTTGACGATGCCCTAAAACGCAATGCATTTGAACTTCAACAGGAATCCTTAGAGAGGAATAGGCAATCAAAAATGGTGGGCAAGAAAGTTGATGAAGTTAAGATTGAAATGGGTGAAAAGGTGGAGGAAATATCAAGAATCATTACGGAAATGAATAACTGTTTTGGTCTGTTGGTGCCTAAACCAAGTGATTTGTTCCAAGACGAGGGCACGTCAACGAAGAATGAAGAAACTGATACGGACGATGACGACGAAGAGGGAAGAGTTGACCTACGTGAGCATGGAATTGTAGATCCTAGAACTGTAATAACAATTCAGCTTCCGGAAAAACCACAGCAGATAAAAGTTACTGACGACAACAAAGCGATTGTGGAAAGTTTGAAAGATCATTATAATGAGCTAAAAAATGGATACTTGCCGGGGATTAAAAAATGGGTTCAAATTGTGTCAAAGGCTGGTACGTTAAAGGCATATACAAAACCTTGCAAATGAGAATTCAGTGTTTTAATGATTCCTTAAATGGTATTTATTAGACGACTCAACTTTGTTCAAAAGAATAATGGATATTAAAGGACTAGTAGAAGAAGAAATGAAACGATTTGAGGTTCTCCAACTAGTAGATCGTTTGAGTGCCCCAGACAGTGGTATTGACATGCAATACATGAGTTTCTATTTATATTTTTATGTTATTTTATTAATTTGCTTCTTTGGGATGAATACCTGAATTACTTTCTTGGAATCAAATTAGACGATGCAAGTGACTCCGATTTTGAGGAAGTGCCTGATAAAGAAGATTATGAGGAATTTGTGGAAGCGCCACCTGTGGTTGTTGAAAGACTAACTTCTAAAGGCAAGGAAAAAAATTCAAACGAGCCTACAGTAATCTCCAGTGAAGGACAAAAGTGGCGACCGTGGAATGTAAACGAAGAAGATGTCAAGGATCCAGCTACCTTATCAGCATCGCTGGCACGTCTGAGAGGCAATCAACCTGCATCTAATGCTGCAGAAACGGTAATCACTGCATGTAGTGAACAACCTAATCCAGGGACGAGTAAAGAGTTAACCGCCGAAGAAAGTCGGAAGCAACGATTGCTGAAATTTGCGCCAAAGTTACCTTACGATGTTGACCTGTATCACTGGGAAGATGAAAAATTAGTGGCACCCTCGATTGAAATGTAATGTGTATATTGTGGGCTACTCAACTTTTTTTATTGTCTACGTTAATATTAGTAATTTTAATGTACTTTTTCTGGCAATAATATATACAGAGTTGAAACAGATGGCCACAAATTTTGGACTCCTTCTCAAGATAGGGCTGGTCAGGTCATTGAAGATCCCAACGGAGTAGCGTCCTTACGAACGCGTGTGATAGAATTTACGGGAAAATTTGAGCCTGTCAAGTGGAGTTGCAGAGCTCCGTTACCCAGTGGGCGTCTCTGCCCACGTAGAGACCGACAAAAGGTGAATTTTTACTTCTGTCTGGGCCTAATAAGATCTCAACAAAGCGGAACAATAATTATTCTAAATTGTTCATTGTTATCTGCGAATTTGAAATAGTGCCCTCTCCATGGAAAGATCATTGCTAGGGATGTAGCTGGAAATCCTGTGAAGCCGGAAGATATCGCAGACCTAGAGTTACAAAAGGCAAAAGAAGATGAGGAAAAGCCCCCTGATTGGCAAGATCCCGAGTTTTTGAAAGACATCGAGGCACAAACTGGAATGGACTTGACAATCAGGCCTCCAAAACGAGGCAAAAAGAAGAAGTCATTCGCGGAAATGTATCCTGGTCTGACCGATGTAGACAAGAAAAAAAATAGCTCACGAACTCGGTTGGAGAAAAAAGTTTTGAACAAGTATGCAGTAATTTTAAAATAAAAAATTGGTATAGTTTGAGAAAAATGTATTCTCCAAAGATTACTGAATGTAACTGGTTTTTTTGTTTTTATCAGGACTTCGTTAAAACGGGTAGCTGCGACAATGGATGCTATAAGTCATAAGAAGTTTAAAGATAAATTTGGCGACCAGTGGAATTATTCCATGAACAATAACTAGTTAACAGAGTATATTATATTATAAATGAAACGATAGTTTAATGTCTAAAAAAATGGTTTACAATACTTTAATGTTTTAAATTGGCAGTGTAGTGTATGACATGTACATGTATGAGAGTACAAGTTTTTTAAACTTTCTTACAGATATACGGAAAGGCATTTTTATACAAAATTAGACAAACATTATTACTTTTATTGACGTTTAATCTTTTGACCTAATTGCAATATTTTACCTATGACATATGTAACTTAATACCGGAAATTTTTAAATACACTACTTTGGAAGAAACATAATATTTGAAACTTTTTGGCGTGTGAACTTTTCCACTATTTTGAAAATATTTGCAATTTCATCTGAAGATAATTCTCTTAAAATATTTCTCTTTTCATCGCAAAGAACATATAGGAAATCACGAATGGTACGGTTGTCATTTTTATCTTGAACCAGTCGGAGAAGTATGTAAACTACCTGTAATTTATAGCATGTTTTAAGATTAGAATTCGCCGTTTTTTACTTGAATTTACTTTCTTTTGTTTTAAAATAAACATATTACCTTTCTGATTACTATTCGTCGCACCGCACCCACATGAATAGCTTCATCTTCATCCATGGGGTCATAACATTCTCTCAACCACCCGAAAGGAAATCTGAGAATGTCCAAAAACTTTTCAATAGCTGTATTAAGGTGATATTCAACGATGCGTCGCCACTTCTGATTGACATTATCATGCTCTGTTTTTTTCGATTCGAAAAGTGTACGATCTGCCGAAGTAGCATTTTGATGTAGTTTTGCAAGATCCGTATCTGGTCGTTGACTCAGTGCTTTCTTCCATAATGTCAGGGCATCCTCAGCCGCCAAATAAACTTTGTAGCAGATGTATTCTCGAACCAAAGTGTTCTCCAATGCCTCGGAAATTTGTCCTACTTCGCCAACATTTTCAGAACTCAACTAACAAAAATGTACGATCAAATTAACAAACAATTCAGGAAGCAATAACGCAGGAAGTCCCGATAATATTGAAAATGTCTTGTGTTACCCGGTTGATCAACTGTTGAACCTTCTCAATGTTCCCTAGCGTTAAATATTTTCTTGAAATCCAAATGGTGTACTTTAGTAACTCCAGCATGACCACAGGAGACTTTTCCATTATTTCGTAGCAAGAGCTGATCCAATTTAAATTTTCCACATCGAACTCCCCGTCTTCATCCCTCATTTTGTCCACGACTGAAATTCCAATGCTGAGAATGTCCAAGTCATTCATATAAGCGGTCAGCAAAAATTGTTCAATATCTTGCTTGCTCATCAAATAGTTAGGATTGACGTGGTGCACGATTATTGGAATTTTTTTCTCGTCCGAAAGTTTTTGTACGTAGAAAGGAATTTTTGTAAACATATTGATGTCTACAAGTACCTAAGAGTAATCAAAATTTAATTTTAATTATTACCCGCTTAAAATTGTTTGAACCATTTTCACATGTATTATTTATTTTACGCCAACCGAAATATAATTCTCCAAACAAATGTCAATTAGTTCCTGCGAGTAAGGCAAATCGACAATTCCAAAGAAAAGCAGCAAGTGGCTTAAAAAGCGTATCACATGCCCTTTTAGTAACGGATGATCATAAGTGTCCCTACAGTGGAACAAAAATAAATTATTTGAACTTTGAAGCATTTCAGTAGTATGTAATGCCCATACATGATACATACAGAACATGCATATACCATTCTTACATTAATTCGGCGATGTATCCCTGCAATTCCTCCACGAAAATATCCAACTTGTTAATCATCACACATTTCTGCAAACGCTGGAACACATAGTCCGGAGTGTTGATCGTTTCCGGTCTTCCGTAAGCTTCAACCTTTTCAATGCATTCAGCAACAGACAATTTCTGAGCCCAATAGGAATCTGGGAGCTGTTTGCGAGTATTAGGAGTTGAAGCACTTCGTAGGGTCTCCTCTGCAGACACATCAGCAGAAGCTTTCAGGAATGCCCACAGCTGTTTACATTGACAGAAATAGAAAAAAGTCCAGTAAGCTTAAGAATTTCAAAGAATTTAATGGGGTACATTACCTAAATATGTGGATTAAAAATAATGTACGAAGCGAATAAAGCAATGTACTTAAGTACCCTATCTTCCCAGTTCTGTGCTACATCAAGCATAGCTTGACGATGTCCGGCAACTGTACCAAGTAATGCTCGATCGAACCTGGACATTGCATTTTTCTCGCACACCCTCCAAGTAACGTGCTTCCATGCGTCTCTCTTCAAATTACCCTTTATTTCGTAGTCTGGATTTGGTCTTGCTTGCCGTTTTGAACGAGGGAGGTACTCTAGTGACGGTAGGATGGCATGTCGACGAGCCTCATGCTCCTCTCCTGTTTCAGGGTCGATTTGAGTCTTCGATGTGTACTGGTAGCCTGACAGGGCTGCAGCCTTAATTTTATCCCCGCACCTGGCCAGGTACGCAATGGCATTATCGACATTACCAGTTCGAAGGTAAAAGAATGCCCCGCGCAGTACTTTGTTGTTTTCTTCCTATTACGTAAATAAGTATATGTTTACCACCTCAAGCTAATATAAATGTCACATTCTCAGAAACACAT
>JAHZNB010003868.1:0-10093 GCA_027744295.1 Callyntrura guangdongensis
TTGTAGAATTAAATTTATATTCGGGAACTGATGTTTTAGAATGCAATGACAATGCACCGTCACTGGTATCTGACTAACTTTATTCACCGACTGTTTCAATGCCCGTCACCGTAAGTGTCCAATAGTGTTTTGTTCAAATAGATGATTTCCCGCGATATTTTTGGCTTACTGCTGCATTGACAATGCACCTACACTTGAATCTGGCTAAATCTTCGACTGTTAGAATGCCAGTCGTAAGTGTGAACTTGTATCTGATCTGATCAATATAATATAGCTGACCAATAGTACACAGTACACACTGCATTCTCCTACCATGCATACTTCATGTACAGTAAGGGAACGTTCATTTAGATTGTAACGCATGCAGCGCATGCAGGTTTGGGGAGGGGCACAGGGATAGCGTGACAACAATGTTAACTTGTCCATTTACACTACTTTAAAAAAGTAACCAAGGGGGTGGGTGTAATAAAACACCGAAGTGCTGCGTTACGTTGACAATGCACAGCGCCTAGCGGACACCACCACCACCACCACCGGACGGACAGTCAACAAATAAAGAAGAGAGATTCAACGTCTTTTTGATAGACAATCTAACAATATTATACCCACCACCACCAACGGATGGTTAGCACCTAGTCAGCACCCAGGCGTATTGTTCCCATACATATTCTTTGACCGATAAAAAAAATCTTTTTTGTCCTTAAGTGTCTCGTTCAATCCTTTCATATCAATCTTATTGGAGCGTCGCACATATGTACACACACACAACGTCTTATTGTTTATAAAATGTATGAGACAATGGCATGGCAAGGGCAAAACACCAACCAACCGATGTGATATCGACTATCATCTGCTCTTATGAGTAACGTTACCTTTGTTGGGCTTGAGCCTTCCTAACTGCTGCTCGACTATTGGTTGGGGCACAGTGCTTACACCAAATTAAGCATCTTTGCTTTTCTCAGGTTTTTTTCCGATGGTACGTATTTTAACTGAATATTTTATTCAGTCTGTCACGTTGATAGGTGGTTAATACTTTGATTGTTAAGTGGATTGGAAATTCAATAAAATTTTACGTGATTTTCTCTGATGTGTATTTTTTATAGGTATATGAATACATATGTAAGTTACAAGCTGTGAAAATTCAATATAAGCATTGCATATGGTGAGACCCGAACCAAAAGATGATAATGTGATAATTGAATTGAAATGGCGAATAGAAATTCATGAGAATCGGATAATGTTGCAAAAGGCGTGATAGGAAGGGTTGGGTAGAGTTGAAAATGACACGTAAGCATTCTTTTATGATGATCATGAATGAATCACAAGTTTATAGTTATAACTTAACCACTATCATACCACGGCTACAATTTTCATTCTTCCGTTTGAATATGAACAGCCAATGACTGATTGTCAAGTTCAGATGCTCTAAAATATATTCCGAATGAATAGGAATATTAATCCATTCATTGCCTACTGATATATGCGTCTAAAGCATAACATTATAAAAATGTAGGTTTGAAACGGATTTCCTATTTTCCCTGGTGTTCATAATGAGACTAGACTATTTTATAAGTGATAGTATATGCTTCCGATATTTTTTTATTGAGTAAACTTGAACGTGACATAAAAATTAATACTTTTTTTGCAACGTAAATTGTTTTTTAAGTGTATAGCGTATTTGATAAAAACGATAGTTCCCAAAGAGTAGTACAAGTAGTACACAACACGTATAATGTTTTCCGAAACAAGCTGATCCATATTTTAGCATTAACTCATCTGACTCTGTCAATTACAGTAAAAGTAAAACGGTAGAATTGCCGTTAAACACGGTCATACTCAAACAAGTTAGTAATAACAAAGTAATAATTTTGTATAAAACCTTCAATAAAAAAATGGAACTACTTTACCATCAGTATACACGTTTCTAATATTAATATTACTGTTCGTGACTTCTTTTACTACTACAAAAACTGGAAATGCACATATTAGGCTGTACATAGAGAGACAACTTAAATGAAGCAGTAAATGAACATGTCATTAGCAGTAGTTGCTGATTTTCCAATTGGCTGACACTTTATTATGACGACATGAGAACATGCATAAACGCTTCTTCTGTACGACATGGTCGACATGCTTTTTCTCGACATGAACATGAACCAACAAAAAGTAGTAGTATTAGTAGTAGTTGAATTGTAACAGCGTAGCACAGTCAATCCTTGTGTGTGTTTAGTGTGTGCAGTCGAGTGTAGATTTTTATCAGGTACATATTATGTTTTATAACCTGTGTTAATTTCAAAAGAAACATGAACACAAGGCAATTTCCCATTTTCTCACGTATTTTTTTTGCTAAATTACCTTTCGGCTTGCTTTGTTATTATTTTCTCTTTCTTTCTTCAGTCATTTACGCACACCTATATACCACTGCATCATTATTCTTTCTCTTGTTGCAGTACTGTTTTACTCAAAGCACTCTCTGATGCCAAAACCGGTGCCTTTAATGTTCCTTTCGTAGCCAACTTGTTTTAAGTTTATGCAGGTATCGCGAGTAATAACAAAAAAAGTATAATACAAGTGTAAAAATTTAACTTTAGCTATAGCTCAGCACGCAGATTGTTTTCTATCAAGCCAGATATTAACAATAATAAATAAACATACACGTAAAAAATTCGCTAATATAAAAGTCCTTTTAGTAGACTCGGCAATTAGTACAAAACGAACTACATGAATATGGTATAATCACCAAGAAATTATGATTGTTGCTGTTCAATAATCCCTTTCGTTATGTTGCTGTACAATTTACAAGGTACGATTAAAAGCCAGCGCGCTCCTGTAATTTTTTTATCGTGTAATAATTAAAAAGTAATTTGCTGTAAAAAGCAGTGATTCATAGGCACCGCCTACTCGACCTGTTATTACAAAAACTAAGTTTTCTGTTGTGACAGAGCAAGGTGTACACAACATGATAGTAGATAAGTCATGTTACCGCTTGTAACTGAATACCAAAGAGAATTGAGTATGTAACGCTGTAAAAAATGACGAATTATTTACTTCTTAGACTTGAGACTAGTTTGTAGAGATTAAAAAATAGCCGACTTTTCCTTTAAATTACTGCTAAATATATGACTAGAAATTATAGTAGGAAATGTAGTTTCCTTCGGCTGTCCGCACCCACTCTACACATTTCCTGTTCACACCTTCATATTAAAATAGCCGCAGTTAAACAATGGAATGTAGTATTTTTCAATTAAATGAATTTTAATTTTCATGTCAGTCGGTTGCAGGGAACGAATTTTTTTCATGTTGGTGACCATCAGTGTATTATATACTAAACATATATACGGCATACCACATTCATCCCTACATTTTAACGTTTCTCTTCTCCGTCCTTCCTTTCTACCCGTCGTCTAATATTACAAGCTGGTATAAGGTCGTTGTCGTATTTATATCTCGTGTAATTCCGCTTTTTTCCACACCACACGCACTCTACACGACATGGCATGACGTTACATTATATACTTTCATCTTAAGCCCTCTTGGGCAATTTAGGGACTTTGCTGTATTTTATTTGCCATTCTCAATGTCCCTCTGGAACTTTTTTGGACGTTTTTACTGTGTAATTTTTTTTCTTCCGCTTCCCTTTTTTTGCTTCTGTGCAGTAATGTAATACTGCTGTATGAGGACATTATCATATCATTGGCTCATTCGGTTTTTTTCGTCTTTTCCTCTGCATGTTTGTTTGTAGATATAACAGCATATTTACCATGATTTTTTTCTTGTCTGTTTTCAGTTACTACACTCTTGTTTGCATGCATGAATGGCAAAAAACTTTAATAATAATGGCAGTACTTTTCCCTGTTTTTGTAGCATTTGCTTTCTGTTTCTTCTACAGAAATTGACCGTATATCTGGTAAAGAAAATGTACCACTACCCGCATAACATATAAAAGACCCATAAATATAACATACAACTAATACTACACAACTATCATCTGCAACAGCACCACTACCTCTATTTCTTGCCATCTTCGTTGATGTAGTGATCGTATCCAGTGAAATGAAACCTCTTCTCATTTGCCATCTTCCCTGTTCAAATGCTCACTTTGCAATGTAAATTCTCTTCACAGTAAAAAATGTTGATGTCGATAAGTAGTGGCCATCATGGTTGTTCACTAGAAACGAAAGGAAAAAATAGACAAACAGTTCATATGTATTCATGCTGGTATTTCTCGAGTAGTGGACCGATGGTCACTTTTCCTATACAATTCACAATTTTTCCTCTATTTTTTTCCATTCTTTTTACGAAAAAGGGCAGAGGAAGTAAAAGTGCCTCCAGCTGACATTTTATTCTTTGTGTACCTTTTCCCTCTTCTTCTCTTCGAGTTCTTCTTCGTCCAGAGCAGAGAAAGGAAATATCAGGGCATGAACGAACGGTGAAGTTGCTCGTGTGCGCGTTCACTCTAGCAAACCTCGTTTTTATGCATGTATATTTTTTGTTGAATCACGAACGAATGTTCAATTCTCTGAGATTTTTCCCGTCTTTATTTTTTTCCCTCTGCTTTCTTCTACCTCTACCATCACTACCGCCACTACTTTTTGTATTTTTCGTTCCACTGAATCCATGAATTTCCCTTCGATTTCTCCTTTTTCAGGAGTTAGAGCGTGTGTCCCGCACTGTTGACTTTGCATATATGCATGTACAATGGGAATGGCAATCGAAGAAGGGAGAACAAAAAAAGGTTCCCACATATTTGTTTTCCAAGCATTATGTTTCCTTCCAACATCCATACATTTTTATTCTGAAGAAAGCGTGAGGGAAAGTAGCATCCGACGAGAGAACTTTTCTTGCGGGTGGACATAGGTACATGTGTACGTCGCACTGGACAAAAAAAAGTTTCAGGTTTTACATTAAAAGTGAAAAAAAGAGAATGTAAAATGGGGGAAGTATGTACGTACGTTAGCCTGCATGCATATGCAATGTGGGATATCTCAAATGTTAGCTTTTTGAATGTCCATTTGGCCAGGTCGACTTTTTTTTTATCCTGACCCTGTGAATTTAAAGAATAAAGATATTTTCTCCGTTTCGTGTATGCTCCTGTGAATGTAAAGCTCAAGAATATGCATGAAAGCTACAGGACAAGAGCAAGAGTGAGTGAAGAAGCAAATACGTAAATATAAAAAGCAGGGAAGGGGGCAGCAGAGAAATATGGCCCAAGGGACTACTATATTAAGAGATGGAGTCCCAAAAGAGACGTACATCGTAATACATTTTTTCTCTTTCTTTAACATGTTTTTTACTATGAATATGTAAGTTAGTGTCAGATATAATGTTAAATGGCTTATGAAGAGGGAAATTTTCGGAGGGACAATGCAATGGCAAGCAGGATACAATAAATAGAAAAACACACACGGGTACCGGGAAAAGAAATAAATTGGGCAGGTCAACTACTTTCCTCAATCATTTGATAGCCGAGAGGCAGGCGGTATGATCTGATCTAGGAAGATCAGCACATGCAATGTTTGTCTACCTTTTGAATACATACATACAAGTTTTTTTTTCAGATTTTTCACATACTGTTACAAGTAAAACAGATCCTTGCATGGCAGATAGGTACACACATCAGTTTTTGGGTGTCGCCAATAACACTTGGATGATGCTCCTTGCTGTGACATTGATACTTTTCAGGTATTGTATCTCTACCTATTTACATATGCAACGGATGGTTAAAATTTAATAATCTCATCATCACTGATACTTATGTCGCTACAACGAAAAGTTATATTGGGTTTTTAGATACCCGAAAAGTAACAATACATCAGCAAAGTTTACAGTTTTGACGCAAGTAACGCTCGAAATAATTGGAAATGTGGTGGGATTTTATCTATGTGATGCCACTCACTATTGACATATGGGATATATTTATATATAGCACCTATTGAGTTTTAACCACACATCCCAATTTGAATTTCGTTTTTAAGCATTTCTACACTTACTTTTTATTCACATTTCCTGACAATTCTAAAGAGAGAACGGGACATCAATCACAACAGGGTGAAACTTCTATTCAATCCCAATAATAAAAAGGAAACCTGCTTTGGTCAATACATCAAATAATGTCACAGTTTATGTCTAAAAATTGTATGAAGAATGCAAACAAACATTTTTTGAGTTGGTGAGCAAAAAGCTGTGTACTGTAACTTTACTACATATACTTTATTACGCCGCAGTATCTTCATGAATGTACAATGTGCGCATTTATTAATGGAAAAACATAACGGTAATATTCTGCAGTGTAGTGGAGGCATAATAAGATCATTTCCAGAGGTTAAGTGTTTACCCATTTCATTTTACTGATGTGCGCTGTGGTATGCTTATATGATGATATGAAGCATGTGGCAGCAGATTCTCCAAACTGTACAGACATTTTGCCATGTCATCTGCATCTGTTCATTTCATTTCATGCAAACAAAAATTGTGCATAATGTATTTATTATCTCGTTATTTTATTCCAACATGTAAGCCATACATCCATATCCTCCCGGGGTAAGAAATAGACACAGACTTTTTCCGTTTGTACAACTTTTTCAATTCTCCTATTGGTACAAAACAAACAAGAATTCCTGGGCATTCACTTAAATTACCGTGAACCTTGATGAACAAACGGTTATCAGCTTGTATATTATTATTCCTCTCTCTATCGTCCATTCTACAGGCATGCATGTTTTTAAAAGAACATGTTCTCACGCAACGGTGCCAGCACATTACCAGTGAAAAAATTATCCAAATTAAATTTTTATAAAAAAGCCTGCTCATTAACACAACATTTGGAATTTGCATGCAAGTTAGATAAATATGTAATTACTCTCGTTGGTCAAAACATTTCCTTCTGCAGCCCAGAGCGAGCAGGTATATGGCTTGCCATTTATCAAAAATAAATAACATTTTGCGAACTGCACCGCATACATATGCATGTATAATTACGTTAACAAGTATACAAAATGGCAAATGTGCGCAATCCTTTTAAATCGTATGGGACTTAATCATATATACTTACGATAATAAAAGATAATAAGCGCGGGTGATTATGATGTGATCCATTATCCGTTTGCTGACATGTTACATGCACCGATCATTGGGATCATCCATCTGTCCTTCCTATTGCCATTTTGTAGCTTGTACTTAAAAAGTATGCTTGCATAATGATGGCTCATCAACCGAGACAATCTGTCGAACAAAGAAAAAAGAGACGAGTTACGCAACGACAACAGGAAAAAAGGACTCGATGAACCGTTTTTGCTCAACGTTAATAATTATCGTCGGTGTCCGTCTTTTCGTCCGCGCGTCTAGCCGAACGACGGCTAACGAAAGGACAATAAAACCCCTTATATTTTTCTCACATCCACATAAATAACTCATCAACTGGGAAAGTTAATGAGGATGGATGATCATCACGACGACTGACTGACGAAACGTTGAAAGTAGAAAAAAATAATCACTTCTAGAAATGCAGTCAATAGTTTACCATTACCAACATATACACATTTTATTTGAGATAACTTGGAGATAAGCGCATTATATGCACCCAATTCACAATTATAATAATAACAGCATGAACTCAGTAGTAAAGCATTACTCTAGTATGTAAAAATTCTACCAATATCCATACACACATACTTTGTTTCATTATTCCGATAAAGATACTTTTTTTCGCTTGGCAGCAACACAAGTTGAGCACATGCCATATTATCGGCCAGTTTCTATTACTTAGGTATAAACGTTTATTATAGGGGAGAGAAAAAATATCATAGGGCTTTGAAGCAGTCACTCTTCAAATTAAAAGGAGATTATCGGCATAATTATTAACCAATTAAGCTCTTAATGATCTCCTNGCAGTCACTCTTCAAATTAAAAGGAGATTATCGGCATAATTATTAACCAATTAAGCTCTTAATGATCTCCTGTTTATACGCATTTTTTTCTGCCTGATCTTTGTTCAACACTCCACTTTTTTATTGTAGTGTTTAGAGAGAAAGGAAGGTTTGGTTGTTTCAATGTGCTTGCGTGTAGTGTGTGTGTGAGTGTGTGTACGTACGATACTATACTTACGCCAGGAGATAAACAAGCCTGTCGAAAAATATATAGAACTCGTTTTTGATAACAAGGCCAGCGTTTAAAAAAGCTAAAAAAAATAAGTCTGTTTTACGAGTCTGAGCTCGTCCGCATATGTATTTTATGTATGGGTAAATGTAATACATGTTGAAAGAAACACATGCATAGGGTGATAATGAGGGGGATGATTAGACATTCTGCTGAAAAAATAGCATGAAGACGAGCAGGAAAGAAAAAAGGGGATGTAAAGTGCTTCTGTTGATAAAGATGACGATGATCGCCGTCCTCAACATCATCATCATTCATGAATATAAAAAACGAGAAAAGGGTTGAGCTACGATAAAGAGGGCACGAAACATAGTCTCTTTCTCTCTCTCCCACCAGCAACCACAACGAATGTACATTTTGTGAAGATGAACATGCATATTATGATTATGTAATAGGCTCGTTTTACATATGTAAATTGCCTTGTTGTAATATCATTACAAGCCTGTTGAATACAAGAGAAACGCCGATAAGCCCCCAGTGGAGGCGCAACAGCGAATCAAACAAGGACGGTTGATATTATATGAAAATTGCCCACACACAAAATACAAAATCCCCTATATAGAAAAAAAGAAAGGGTTGAGCTTACATACAGAACGGGAGCGAATAAAAAAAGATAAAAAAAATATATTTGTAGGCTTCCTTATTATTATTACCTATGCATATATTACACGCATTTCCATATTATTTACATCCATGTAGATCCACCAATACAAATTCAAATCGACCTTTTCGTGAGGTGGAAATAATAAACGCAATGTGCGCGAGAGAGAATACCACACAAAGGCACAAATGACTCAGCGTGTTTAAACTCCACAATGTTTTTATATACAATTTTAACATCTCATTATATTCATAAATTATATACAGTAACAGCAGCAGCAAGCAACCCTTTTTTAGACTTTTTATTTTTTAAACTGCACCTTTTCGTTCTCTCACCTGACGCACACATCAAAGGTGTGTTATAGACAGATTCGTCGATGGATGGGCACGGATTGGCCGTGATGATAATAAAGATGATCATCATAATATATGATAATTGGAATGCGGACGGCTAATGGTTATGCAGCCGGTCTGTCGTTCGTTCTTACCAACGCGACTAATAATATCCTTTAGTGAGCTTGAAATAAAGGGGTAAGGCTGGAACACGTTGAACGCGTGCTTTCTTCTTCTCTCCTTGTGGCTGGGCACTCTGCTTTTTTTATATGACAAATACCTCAAGCCAAACCAAAGCTCAACGGCAGCAGTTGCTACTACTGCTGCCACTGATGATGATCACCCCATGTCTATATAAAACATGAAAGGGTCAGAACATAAATTGCTTCCTCATCACATCATCATCTTCTTCAAAGGCCAACAAAGTAAACACCCGGACAAAAAATTGTCTTCTGGAGTACAGTAGCCAAACTTCTCCTCTTGTGTATTTATGGAGTGAGTGGCATATGCAGGCTGCCGTCCAACCGCCCGTTTTTTTGGTATATCCTTTGTGGCTCCAAAAAATGTACCTCTCTATTCAGTAGTCAGATATAAGATGTGGATGCGAGACAAGATGATATTTTTTATCGTTTCTCTTCTATTTTAATACGTTATGAAAATCTCCTTTTTCATCATCATCGTCTTTCCTCATGGCAGGCTATTATTATGCTGATAGTTATTATTTCTAACAGAAATTTCCTATACGTGAGCATAATCATCTTCCAGATTGAACTGTGCGTATACTACCCTTTTTATGAGGCTTTACTTGAGCTATATACATAGTACTCATTGTCACGTAAAAAAGGTTCAGTTGTGTTACTCCAAGGTAGAGAAAGATGTGTCAGCTTTCCTTTTGTCATTTTATTTTTCATAAGACATTCCTTGCTCGCTGAAAACGGTATAAAATGTTTGTTTAGCTCAAAGCTAAATACATTTCGTTAAGCATGGCGGATTATTGAATCTTGGC
>JAHZNB010003869.1:0-13785 GCA_027744295.1 Callyntrura guangdongensis
ATCGAAACGACAAAAGAAAAAACACAAAACCTTGTCTGGTAATCAATCAATATATGATGAGTTGATTACAAGATTAAATGTCTCGGATTCATAGACTAGACTTAACATTATTTACCGGATTACAGGAGCCAACCAACCAAAACGAATAAAACCAGACAGATTTAGTACCTAAATACCTTGAATATAGTAATTTGTAGAATGTGTTGAACAAATAGACCACTCCGATACCATAAGGGGTTAATTCCGGGAAACACTCGTTGAATTCATGCAGCCATTACCCTTACCCATTGAACATTTAATACCCATTGAGGAATACGATACAAACAATTTTTTGTTTGAATACCTGTGTAAACGCGCTTGTTTTTCGGTCTTGGTTTTGTGTTAGTTCGTTGGAAACACTCCTGGGACGCATCCAGCCAGCTTTAGCACAAACTGATTTTTACTTTGGACAGACGTGTATACACTGTGTACAGTAATAATATATGAAAATAGAGTTGAACATTCTAGCTGAAAGCCAAACTGCAAATCTTGTTCCAAGATAACATAACGTACTAAACTTAGATGATTACGTATGTAGATTAGTCCTCATAGTGTGCAAGTGAAAGCTCAGTGAAAGCTCTCTAACCGTACAGATAAAATATCTTCAAATGACCTTGAATTAATTCTTTTTAAATGAATCCACGTCAGCTCCTGCTGTAACCTAATCTCAAACCCATTCCCTGTATATAGCATTTGTAACCGTTGCAAATGAAAGTATATTTTTACTTATACATTCTGAGAAAACAAAAGAGTTTCGGTTTCGATATAAAAATACTCGGTTGTTTTCAAAAGTTTGGCCACCTACGCCACACTTCACGTCAAGTACCACAAAAAATGTTAGTTCAAAGGCTCGGAAAATATGGAGTTATTGCTTTTCCCGTCTCTTTCAGCAATTGCTGGAATAGACTTTGTATGTTTTTGATACTTGGTAGTTGTTTTCCAACAGCATTCAACAAAATAATACATTAGCAACTTTTTACATTTTGATTGAACTCTTATTTTCCAAGAATCATCTACATAATAAAATAAAATCCTTGTTGCACAAACATAATATCCCTCTCCACTTCGAAGGCTAAATGTACGCTTGAAAAGCTGTACTAACTTGCGTGCATTATTAGTATTAGCATTACATGGCAGTATAGCTTTATATTTCATCCGATGATGTGTCTTTCAGTTGGATACAACAAGATTCTTATCATAAAAAAGGTTGCAAGTTTAATAAATTATGCTAATGCACTGCATTCAGGTTTCCTGTCGAAAATGTTTTGTTTACATGAAAAAGCCCAAAATCCAAAATTTATATGATGCAAAAGTATGGTTCAAATTGAAACTAAACATACATTCATGAATCATTACCGCTCACTGCACTTTACTAATTCCACCATAAAATACCATTCGGATTTTGTTTCGTGTGTACCTTTGATGCTTCTTCCATCTCTCTCTCTGGCTTCATCACTTGAGAAAATTATGTTGGAAGGATTTACGATCCAATGGATGACCTTAAATTCTTTCTATTAAGCGTACATATCGTGCAAAACGTATTCAGCTGAATAAATGGAGTTCTTGTTTTGATACCGGGATGAAAATGCAGTTTGCATTACTATGCTAGTAAGTCGTATAGTATGTCTTATTGTATGCGTTGTATATGCCACTTACATGCACGGTGAAAGCACTTTTCCCAACTAGGAACGCCGTCAGTCACATAAACGAAACCCAGCACGATCATTATTAAATAAAATACAGAACAAAAGCAAGTCATATTTAATAGTGACATCATCGCATGCACAAAGTCCATTCCACAGGTTAATGAGTTACAGTACAACAGCACCAATTCATACATACAATGTACATTTTTCTTATGCCATATACATACTATACGGATATACAATATTTTAAATATGTTGTACGGCTACATGTAAAATTGTTTTGATTAACTACACTTTATATACCTATATATTTATTTACCTGTGTGACTTTTCATATAGTCATAACAGTTTGTATGCTACGTCAATAGACAATAAAAGTAACAACGACAAAGTGCATCACACATCAGATAGAACAACGGGTTGTTGTATACAATTTTGTATAGAATATGGAGTACACAATGCTCCACGGGTCCAACTAAATCCTACAATTTGAGGAAGAAAAAAGTTTTCTCTTTAGAATACTAAAGAACCGTTGTATACATGTCTCGTTTGACTTTCTGCAAGTTATTTCACTCCTCACTCGACTTCTTCAATTATACTGTCATCACCCATTGCAGCATGTTGACGGGTATTGGTGGGGTAATGTGTTATCTTCTCTCTACGGAAATTCCAGGCACGTACCTGACGTAAAAGTACATGCATTTTCGACACGAACAAAGTTGCTTTAGTCGTAAAAGTAATACAAAAACTAAAACGAAACAAAAATCCAACTAGAGCAGCTACTTTAAACATTATTCAATTCGGTAAATTCATATTTTTCATGTTTAAATAATGCTACATTTTTTTACGCTAGACACACTTGAGAATTACAATATGTAACAGAACACCAATCAATAATTTTTTTATTCTTTTTCTTTGTATATAGATGTATATTTGTATTAGGTATTAGATATTAATATTATATCACCAGCATCACATCAAACACCATGTCATCTTCACACCTGTGTATAAATTAATTTTTTCTGCGCACCATATTATACGTATTGGATTAAGTACAGATTTAACTATCTAGATACCCTCTAAATATAGCACAGCAAATACTGGAGAGAAGGACAATCCGTGTTTTGTTCAGTGTTGGAATCTTCCTGAGAGAGAATCTGGGATGCCAGCCGTCATCGATTTTCTCTCAAGAAGATACCATTATTATTATTACTACCAGTAGTAATAGTGGTAGTGTATATGATGCGCAAACATGTATCCTTGAGTCATCCTCATTTTTACAAGTCATTTTTACACACACACAGTAATTCAGAGATCTAGATATATTCAATCATTTACTCTCTACAGAAATATCACGCTCAACCTGCAAGCACACATACACTCATTTCTATATCAATCAACAGTAAAAGTAGAGTTATTCGCACTGAAAGCAATATTTTACTTTTTGGTACTATACAACTATCTACTATAATGGTTTTTTTGTAATCTGAATTCCACACGGTACTGCTGCAAGTAATCTTTGTTTTGATCCTACACACAGTTATATTAAATAGTACGAAATTTAACACTTTTGTTCACGTGAATTCATGTGGAGACAACTTTTTTTCCCTTATAGAGAATTCCTTGTTTTATGTATGTTGCTCTGTAATAAACCTCATTATTACATCCCGCACAACAACAGAAGCTAATAAAGCAACTGTATCGTTAGTAGTAAACCGACTGTGTATAATTTACTTACATTTTCATTGTCATAAAAGTATATTATTTTAGGTGTAATATTTTCTCTTTCTCCCGTGGTTCTAGTAGAATGTTTAAAATAGTATTGTAGTGGCACACATAATAATTATGTTTACTGTAGTAGTATCTCTCTCGCTATATTCAAGAACTAATCATCATTTACGTGTACACGGGTATGAATGGTAGGTAAATGTTGTTGTTGTTTGTTTATCGGTTTATTATATAGACACTGTGTGTGTGGAAATTTTGATTTTGTTGTAGAATTATTTTATACATACATATATATCTAGAGATGATGGAGAAGTGTAGTGTAGCGCAAATATATTCTTAAGCTTGTAGATATAAGGTACACAATTTAAAACAGCGGGGAAAGTGGTACAAGTACAGAACAATTATGTATTATGTAGGTTAATTTTTGTGAAATATTTAGACAAGCGTACATATTTCTAAGAGAAAATTATTATTTTGAACTGAGGCTGACAACAGAGACGAAATTTGGTGTAATGATCGACGGACTGTAGTTTGCAGGAAAAATTGAGGAGATGAAGCACTTGACCTAGTTGTGTTTTTTTTGCAAATAATCCGAAAATTTCTAGCTTTAATCTTTGATGATGTGGACTACATATTTTCAAGTAGTTATTATATTAAATAATAACACTCAAACGCTAACATCTACAGCGATGCTGCCTTTGAACTTGAACAACTAAAAATGAGTGAGTGTTTTTAATGTTAGTTCAGCTAAATATGGAATCTTGTCTCCCTTTATCATTACACTAGTCTAGGATCAGACGTACACAGAATATATTATATAATATACTGATTATATATCCAACAATCTTACACCATTACTTAGACTTACTCACTACTTGTTTTTCCTCTACAATTGTACACACAATAATATCTACTAGAACATACATACTTGTAAGTATATTGGGGGCAAACTGAGAAACGACTTAGGAACGGTTCACGGACGAATAGACAAAGGTTCAGAAAAACGGAAATATTTATATGGTTTATGGTTGATTATAATTAATTAGTATGTCGCGTGATGTAATTTCCATAAAAGAAAAAAAAACATCTGTGACTCTCATCAAGTTTAACTTTTATCTCTCTGATATACGTCTCTTGGAAAAAAAGTAATGTCAACTGTGATTTCAGAACAAATGTAGGATAAAATTTACTTTAAGTATATAATCATGATGATGAGTAATATATTACGATAATGATCCAGTTTGATATGTGTAGTATTAACTAGACTTTTCATTCGAGTTTTAAATTTGATATGCTTCATATTTCAGTTACAGATACATGCGTAGTTTTGCTTTGATACGATGAGTTTTTTTAAAATTTTCCCCTCCTTTGATCCTATCACTTTGCCAAATATAAAGTTTCTCGTAACTAATGAGAGAACCCTTCATTTAATATATTAGTAATGATGACGTGAAGCCTATGATGCCAGAGATATTGATGCGTATAAGTTATAAGATGTGTACTATATTCTCTACTTTCTACGAAACAAATAACTACTGGGCAATATTAGTTCTGGGGAAACATTGTATAGTAAAATGATCATGTAAGTCGTATGCTACAATTGCTTTGTTTTAACACTACACACTATGTGGATACGTAAGGAAAGTATAAAAAGAACTTTTTTCATGATGTCGCATATTACATTCGCATGCAGATTTTGTGTTTTCGGGCTCGGTTTGGGTTTGTTGTTGTTTAGTTTTTTTTTACTTGATATGCAATAATTTCCAAGATAAGTAGATATGAGAATGGTGTGGTTAGTAATTTTGTCATATAAAGGAAAAAAGAGAAGAATGTAAAATTTTGTGTTTGTGTTTTGTGCTCGAGACAATAAGTCAAATTTTGATATGTAACAGTAGCCATGTTATTTTGGTTTTTTTTATCATCTAGAGAAATTATATAGAGATAATATGTATCTGTATATGTTTTTTTTTCTTAGGTAAAAAAATTAAAACGGATTACTTATTCCTTTTTTGTTTCTCTTTTTGTTATAACGTACTCAAGTATAAAGTCTAGTCTGTTTTTCTGGGGTATAGTAATAAGTACATGACGCGCAAGATAATATACTGGTTCTTCATCTTCATTTTCCTGTTCGCCCCCGTTTTCAAATTTTCTTGATATGTCGTGAATGGAATAACTGATTAGTTTTGCCGGATTTGATAATGTTGTTCATCACTGTATACATATGTGTGTGTCATTCAAAATGAGTGATGATGTTGATGATGATGTTACATACATTTGTCCCTGTCCATTTAACGAAGGTGGTTAAAAGCATTTGCTTTTGCAGTGATGCGCTTCTCACCCGCCGTGTGCTCAACGTGCTCGCGAACTTGTTCCATTGCCACCGGGCCGACGCAAATGAGAGGGTCTTTGAAGTAGCTGCATGCCTGTAGAAAAAACAGAAAGGAAAAGAGAAGACTCTGTTACAAATTTCAACATCTTTTCAAAATACAACGTATAATTTCAAAGCAAGAAAGCATTGTGGTTTGGGATGAGGATGTTCTGACATAGCGAAATAGACAGTGCACAGCAGTAGAATTTTTATTAAAGGGAAGGGGACACAGATTTGTAGCAAGAATAATTGGACGTGTCACTCATTTCTGTTCTGCCATTCTTTGGTGACGGTGACTCACGTTGAAAACCAATCCCATGTTTTTCCGTTCAACGTGGGTTGATACACACAGGCTAGTGTTACTACTAAATCTGATGAGTATTTTTGAAAGAAAGAAGAAGGGATCGCCGATTTAAAGACATATTTATTGTCTCTTTGATGTCCAACAATATACAAAAGATGTAAACGACACCGTATAACAATACAGATTTCCAAGTAATTTACAAGTGTACTATCTTCAAACAAAGCTCATTTTGAGTTTTCCTTTCAACAGACTATTTCATGATCTCTTTCTTTCTTTCTCTGTCCTAAACAGACACAGAGAGATATAATGGATAAGCACGATTCCCTCGTGGAAATTTATGACTGGAGTCAAATAAGAAAAATAAAGTATTTCTAGACGTGTTCTGAATACTAAAGAATCAAAATCCATGCTATAGGGATGCAACTACTTTATTCCGAGTTGGAATCGACCTTTTCCGAATCTTTTCTCCGGGTAAGGGTTATTATAACTTATTATTTTAAATCATAAAAAACTGGAAACGAGTTTTTTACCAACAAAAACAGTCACTTATAAAGTGCTGCCTTCACTATTCTCTGTTTTTACTTGTCGTCTCTTTTCCTTTCTCTATCGTCCACTTTTTGCCGTCCATTTATAATGTTTATCGATGTTTAGTATTCGCTGGAAGCTGCGTGCACAGTCTTATCATTATAAATCCATCTGAATCTAGACAAAGCGCCAAGCTTGCATACTTTCCCTATTCGCTTGGTATATATTATATAAACATTAGAAGAAAAAAGCTGTATTTTTTGTTTCTCTCGTTTTTCTTTTCACCAAATAATGTGCGATTCTTTTATCTTGTTTGTTATTGTTTTGCGTTTCTACTTCAAATACACTATACATTTTTCACGAAAATTTTTTCCTCCGCCAGCATTCATCTGTCTATTCTCCTTAAGCAAAAAATGTTGAATTTCGGGTGTTGGCGCTACGTTTGCCGTGATGGAGGTTTATAATACTTACAAATATAATGACCAGCATATTTTCTAGCTACTTTTCTGTACAAAAAAAATCTAGTCTTTGTTAGATGTTCGTTTTCTTCCCGCTGCCGTCTGGTAGACAGAGTGAAAATTAAAGATAAACGCATTTTGGAATAAGAACACAAAGAAAGATAGGCAAACAACGGAGAAATGTAAGTTGTTGTTAAACATGACGAAGTTAATTCTGACGGTATCAAGTACGATAGCTTTTCGTACGCAAACTCGCATAGGTATATGTATAAAAGCTGACTGTGGTGAAAGCTAAAAGAAAAATGAGTTGGTCTGCGAAATACGACGTGTGATGTGAGTGATCAAGTTGTTCTTTTCTATGTCTTTCTTTAGTAATAGCAATGTTGACTTGACTAAATTAACTATCTCCTCGTAAACTCCTTCCGTGACCTGGCATTACGCTTTGAGCTTGTCGTTTCAGTACATACTAAATTCATGGACGAAGTTTGTCTGATGCGGGCTGGATGATGGGATGATATACATTTTTAAACTAACAGTGCTGAGCAAGCTCACTCGTACACACACATGACAGGAGGTTTTGTTGTTGATGTTGATGGTGCGCGGTGATGCATTTAAAGGGCTTACACGGAGACGCAAGAATAATTCCCTAGAGAATAGTTTGCTAATAATTAAATTGTCTTGTTCTCTAGTGTAATTTTACAAAATTACAGCAGGATCGTAGAAATGTGCATGTTATCTTGATTACTGTTGCAGTAGGCATTGTACAAAAGTGGATCTTGTGTTTGTGTACACGTGTGTACTTTTTGATAGATAAATTGTGTACAAACAAAAATATATATATGGATTTCAATGCAGTTAGCCCGTACATAAAAGAAAAATGGGATTTTTTCACTTTTGAACTATTTGATTAAAGACAGAGTTTATACGTTGAAAAATAAGGACATGAATCATTTTATATTATTGAATACCTATGCACATCTCTTTAAAAATAACAAGCACTGTTTTGTCAGATGGAAGGTCAACCAAACTTTAACATCANAATAAGGACATGAATCATTTTATATTATTGAATACCTATGCACATCTCTTTAAAAATAACAAGCACTGTTTTGTCAGATGGAAGGTCAACCAAACTTTAACATCAAAGATAATTTCAAATAACAATATTTTTTGAGAATAATGAAGGTCAAAATTTTTCCATTTGTGCAAAAATATAAGGAAAGCAAACGGGGAAACATTCAAGTACGTTTATAACCGCATGTCAGAGATAATAATAGGCATGAAATACATTATTTATGCAAACAATAGAGAGTAAAATTTACCTTTCGAGGAGCTTGACGATGTCGCCTCTGAACTTGACAGCAAAGACCTTTTGTAATGTCACAGTCGCTTGACATTATGCAGTCGTCACCTGTGAAAGCAATAAATAAACATACATTTAGTTTTTATGGGGTTGAATAATAAATAAGGCCAATTCTGAGTTTATATAATTGCATCCTTGTTTGCAGCAGTTAATAAATGATTAGCCTAATATGAAACTATCAACTAGTGAACAAACTATTCATTTATCATTCTATAGAAATTCTAATATTTGTTCTTGTTCAATATTAACCGGTTTCATCTGAAGAAAGCGATGAACGTAGTGAAAGCAATGAAAGTAGTGAAAGCCTTTTCACCAGTTATATCAGCAAAAAGATTTTTTTTAAAAACGTAATGCATCATGCATGTCTTCTACAATTTGGAAAATAACATATTGTGTGCTCAATGTACATACATCATATTTTTCTTCAAATTCCGTTTGCTTATATTCCAAATCTGGAAACTGCAACTAAACCGCTTTCAACCAAATCACAAGCCATTATCTTTGTATCTACCTGTACGTGATAGGTCAATAACCATCTCACAGAAGAAATTATTCTGAACACGGTAGGTAATGTAAGTCATCCTTTTACATGTAAAACGAGCTTTTGGAAATGTTCGGAATAGTTTGAGTTCAACATTTCCTTCTGACAAATTCAATGTGGAAGCTGCCAGAGGAAAAGAGAAAGCATATTAGCATGGACTGGGAAAGTGGGGTAACCTGATTCTATTAGCTAAAAAGCCAGAGTAATTTCGTATTCCAACAACGTAGTACAAAGTACAAACACACACACACACTACTAGTAAATGCATCCTTGCAAATGAACACGCGCCTTTTATGAGGTATTTATGCAAATGAGCATCCATTAGCCGTAGTGGTTTCGTATTTTAGCCAAATTGTGTACACCCATTGTTTTAATCAATTCCATCTATAAAACGTTGTGGTCTCAATCGAATCAATTTTTCCATCTGCAATTTGTTGTTTCAATTATTATAAAAACGTCCCATTTTTAGGCCAACATTTCAGATTATCATTTATAACTATCGATTTTCAACATATTGCCTGCTGCATAAACGACCTTTTCTGAAATTTAAGTAAATCCGACGTCACCAGAGTAAAAATTTAGGACAAAAAAATTGCCATCGTCAATTGTTGTAGTCAAATTTATAATAATATATAGAGACCAAGCATGAAATAGTAGGATCATTAGCCCACACGGTTGCTCATGTACCGTACCCGAGTTACCGTACCCGCTCGTATACCTGTAATAACAGTAAACCTTTTTCTTTCCCACGTCAGAGGACTGAAAATATTTAGCGGATATGAAATGCTAATGTTGAAGATGCCATTTTGCCATTTGCATATCTCCAATGGCACTCTGGCGAGACTGGCCAAGGCACAAAAAGAAAGGAGACTTGATTTAGCATGTAGGAAGGAAATTTCACGGACATGTAGAGAAAAGAGAAGAATAATGTCAAAATGTTAGAAATTATGGCGCGGCTTTCTCAAAAAATGCAAAAAGAATGTAACGACTATACACATAACCTTATAATATGTTTTATTAACATTGTACAACTTTCCCATTGTTGGTTCCAGATTTAATCTCCAGTCATGAGAATGAGCAATGAGATTGTTGGAGTGAAAGGAAAGTAGAATGACTCGAAACTTAATAACTTGCACAAAAAAATCTGGCACTTCATTATCCCTTGTCAGGCAAAATGAATGCTAATGCTACACATTCCATCACACACACCAATCCCCAATTCCCGTGGGTTTCTGTATGCTTTCTTTGGAAACAATTTTAGTTCGCTCTGATTATATGTGTGATGGTGGTGGTGTGCTACGTTCAACTGTTAACATAAAACATTTACGAAAATAGCATGCATTAATGACATTATGAACAACGAACCCTGCCGTTGTAAAATTATATAGCTGTTGAGCAAAATCGACTCGTGATGAAGACAAATGTACGGTGGGCTATGTCGTGAGACTTACACGCCTACGTAACATTTTCAAGCGTAAGTAATATTGTTAGCACGATTTGCATTTTACATTGAATACAGCAATATGCGAAACTGATTTTCATCAAAATTGCTTTTTGGACACAGAAGTGGCGCTTAATATGCCCTCTAATGGAGACGGTGAAGCAGAATTTTAAAATGAGTATTTGCCGATATATGCACACACTCATGAGTCATGAGTTATAACAATATGGACACATTATATAACTCCATATACAGATCCAATCTATCATGTAGTCATTCCAAATTATCAGTGGCATAATAATTATGAAACACGAAAACCTGAACAAATTTTTTTCTAGTAAGTATTTTTCGTTTCGTACGATAAATAGAATGCAGTCCATATCATTGGTGTGAGAACATTGGTGTGAACATTGGAGGTACTCCAATTTATCAAAACAAATTTGAGCTGGTAATGGGCACGTGGAAAAAAATGTGCCTGGTTTAACACATTTTCCATTCTTGCGTGAAAAAAAAAATTTGAAAGGTTAAACTTTAGCTAGGGTAAGGGGCTTATTTTAAACCCGTGTATCATGTAAAACAATCCTAGTGACGAAACATCTTCACGGACCAGTGATACTTTTATCCTTGACACGGGTATAAATGTACTGTCTAATCGAGTGTAAACTACATCTAGAAATAAAAACCTTGAAAAATATAATGTAATCTTTTGAAGATAAAATGATGAGACCGGGAGCTAGCGTTAAGATCACAATTTGCAATGATAACAATGTCGAATGTAATAATGTCGAGTGCCGTGTATCAAACACGTGCGTCAACATGAGAATATGTGTTAAGAGTTGGAACAAAGTGCATGGAAAAAATGTAACATTTAAGCTCTTCTGAGTTGGGAAAGCAAATAAAAGTAACATGCTTCACTTATGAGACACACACTGCACAGTTTCTAGTTCATTTCGCTTAATCACGTTTTACATTTTCCGTTTCGTTCACTGTTGTGTCAGTACAACTAATAAGGGTACTTCACGTGCGAACTCATTCTACGCCGTTTTGAATACGGGAAAATGCTAAAAATATCTACACACACAATGCCTTGTGACACTGTCTGCAAATAAGGTGGTGGCTGGGTGGAGGGGATGAGTATTCCATTAAAAAGTGCTGATAATACCGAGAATGATCTCTCTCCCGTGACCAAAACACATTATTTCTCAGTGTAGTGTTTACTTGAGAGAGAGAGAGAGATGCCGTCTTAGAAAGAAACGTTCCATTAGACAGTAGTGTTGCAATTGTTGCAAAATAAACACATTTCATCTTGTATCCTATTCTTGTTTGCTCATTATTACATTTTCTTTCCACTGGGCAAAAATTCACGGATTACACGACCTGTCACACTAAGATGAAGCACGTACTTTCATCTGCCACAAACAAAACGGATTTTCTTCCTCAAGACAATACTTGCTCTATTCCTGGCTAAAGTACAAGAAAAAAGCATTTTTCGACTTTTAACTTACACTCTTCCTTTGCTGCTAACGTTCCGGGGGTCTGTTTTGATGTCACCCTTGGGACCTACACTTTTTTCTGTTTACAGCAGATTCTATTTCCTGTTTTGCGGAGAGTAAATTTATTTTCCATAACGGAGCATGAATATGTCGGGAAGTTCATGAAACGGCTATATAGTAGCTCGTCCCCTCAAAAGTGCCAACTAGGTATCCAAGTTTTAAGCATAAGCACAACTGGGATCACACTGGGAGATAACACGACAGCCATATAATCATCCTTGTAGACAGAAAAATTAGTATGACCCCTCTACAGTACACTAAATAGGGTCTCTAACGGACAGAATGAATGAAAACATTTTAAGCAATGTTTTCAATGTTCCAATTGCGTAGTTTGTCCTATTTCTTCCGACGTATACACATTTCGTTACCCCACTTCATTTGTGACCATATTGCTTCGTTGATTATATTTCGTTACCTCCATTATTGTCGCCAGTGTGCTTGTAAGCATAAAACTAACTTCTTAAATAAATGAGCTTTGAGAAAAATTAAAACTGTTGTGGAATTGTGCAGGTTTAACCACAAGGAGAGCTAATGGACTCTGAAAAAAACAATGCCCATTTAAAACTATTACAGAGAGGTAATAACACTGTTGCGGTGAAAAGGAGTGGGCCATATATTTGTTGTGTCTTGAGTGCCTACGCAGCTGGAGCTGTTGCGTGCATTCTTGGGAAATAGGGGTCAACACCTTTTTAAGGAGACAGATGTGCTCCATTCTTTAATGGAATACCCACCAAAGTATTGTTTAATGTACACATGATGCTACCCATAATTGGGGGGAAAGGTGAAACGACAAGACACACTGGCTTGTTTTGCTGCTGGTAAATAGGATAATTTGACTTTAAGGATGATGATGGCTGTATATATACGTATTTTTGGGAGACCTTTACGGTCTGGAGACATACCATATCATTGTAACTCACCGGGACTATACGACCAAAACACGCTATTGGAGGAGTGGCACTACAAGTTGTTGTGTTTATAGAAAAAAGTCATTCTCCTCCATTATGATATTATTATTTACAGTTTGCACAGAATAATAGATGTTTTGTTAGTGAATGTCGTTAATGGCTGTTACAAAAACCATTTCCGTGTTGTTTCGAAATTGTTATAGTTTTCCTAACGAGGTGAGTTCATGAAATGCAAGGACAATAGGAGAGAAAAAAACAAAACGCGTGGTGACACCGCAAAACAACCTTTTCCTCGATGTATCCCCAAACCGTGTCATTACGTCTTGTTTGTGTGAAAGTGCTAAAAAAAATGGAGGACACACTACACGCATACTTGGATATTTAACAACAATATTTTATCCAACTTCTATATATTCAGTCCTAAAATAAGTATAATGCCCTGCTGCGAGAGGGTGATGCACGTGTTGCGTAAGGCCTTCAACACGAGCAACCGAAAAAGTGTCTTTTTTCTGGACTTTGCTTGGTACGTGACGTGACCCACTTTGTGAAAGTGATTTTATACTGTGTGCATTTTAAAATTTACATAAAATATTTTATGAAATCGTTCATTTGCCCATAATACCGGCATATACCCATTTTTGGGGCAACGCGATAATAAATTTAGAAACGTTATACTTTTGACTTTCTCAATAATTCAGAGAAAGGAAACGGGTGCATAGCATGAATTTCGACTTAACGGGCATGTCAACTGCTTGTTGATAATAAAATGGCTTGCCTAATTTATTACATTAATTAACAAAAGATGCAAACGTACCTAATTTAATCGAGTAGTGCAGTACTGCTGAGAAAAGTCAGATACACACAAAAGGTACATACCAAAACCAACAATAAATCGCAATATCTTTTTTGTA
>JAHZNB010003870.1:0-27810 GCA_027744295.1 Callyntrura guangdongensis
GTATACATATGCATATAACATATTTCGATTGGTTAGCCACCATTTAGTAGTATACATAAGCATATAACATATTTCAGCTGGCAACTGGTGTAATGATTGCATTCAGCATTTATATATATAAGATTTATGCATAAAATGGTAAATATATTAGGGACCCAATATCTATTCCCCTTGTAACAGGGACCCTGGATCTATTCCCCCGGGACCCTCGAACTATTCCCCTCGGAGGGGAATAGATCGAGGGTCCCGGGGGAATAGATCCAGGGTCCCGCCTGCTAACTGACGATGATCCGATCCAGGACAATTGTTATGATAGTTTTGCATACTGTTTTTGCGTGTAGTTTTGTGTGTAACTAGTACACACGTATTTGAAGATTATGTGAATTCATGTCCAATGGCATATCAATTTCTTAGGTATAGGATTGACTATACCTGTTGTACGATTAAGCGGTTCAACAAAAATTAACTGTTTCGTCGTCTACATTGTTTTTTGAGCGATACGATAAAAAATCTGAACTTGGTACATCAGGCCCTACTATTTACACAAATAACAAACTCCAGTTTTCTCGTGTCAGTTCTCATATACTCACTTCAAATTCAAATAATACAAATTCTCGCGCTTTGCGCGAACTTAATTTCCCTTTGTCATTTTAAATAACCCTGTCAAGCCAACATAAGAAAAACATTTTCTGAGCTAATTTTTATTCTTACGAAAAGGTTATTTAAAATACACGTATCTCCTATATATGCAACAGTAGTTATTAGGTAGGTAGGCACTAAGTCGTTATATAAATACATATTAATATGCAGTTAGACTGCAATGGGATTTGACCCGCCCTGACAAAAATACGTTCCACAGACTATGGTCACAATCAGTCATATTCAAATGTATTGACATCATACCACTCATGCTAATTACTATCTATACACATTTTATATGTATCTACGTTTTAAACTTGTTTCTAAGATTTTGTTGTACAAACGCAAACACATTAAAAATGTAATTATGTGTATTAACATTGACAGATACTTCCTAAATTCTGTTTTATTTGGCAATCTTTATAAGGATTTCTCTTAAGTTATTTCTTCTTGTGCCCTATTCATCTCAAACGAAAACGGAATGTAAGATAAGATAGGTATAATATTAAAAAGTATTGTAAGATGTTAAATGTTAAATATTTATATATGTAGATAATAAACAATTTGTTAATTTATTCACTTCATATTATCAAAAAGAAACGAAAATATTTTATGACAACTGTACAAATGACGGTATTTGAAAATTAAAAATTCACTGCGACCTTATAGTTTCTTATGTTTTTATACGTTTCTTTTGCTTCTCAACTGTGCATGTCAGATACGTACCGCAGGAGCAAACATGTTCGAGAGGGAAAAGCCGCAAGGGGAAACATGTTAGGAAGCGATTAGACCCTCAGCGGCGGTTCTGCTCGGGAGGGAAAGGCCTGTAACGTATATAACTTATGGTTGTTGAAGTAGAGCGTTTAAACAAGCCCTAGGTTAGTTCTTATGTAGACCTGTTATACATATGTAGCTTCCAATGTTCTTTTCTTATTTTATGTTTGTTTTTGGGAGAGACAACTCTACAGGTGGTGTAAAAGCTAATTTAATATGTTACCCTGCTTCACCAAGAAATCAGATACCTAACCCAACTTCATTTTTTTATTTATTTAATTGTAATAATATACATATATACCTCAAGAATAATATAACACAATCACTTAATTTTAAAATTTAGGGTAAAATAATAGTTTCATAAGTACCACAACGATTGCATAAGTACCCAACGAAATGGTGGTTGGTTAAAACTTTACCACTGTTTGAACAACCAATTATGTATATGGCTTGCTGTTTGATAAATTTGATTGTTTGGTTATAAATAAGTTTTTAGGTGCAAATTAAACAAAAAAACAAGTTCACAAATTCACAATAAGCAAAGCACACCTGTACAAAAAATAGGTCTCAGAAGAAACGGCAATAATATATGTGCTAGTTAGGACTTAAAGCGAAAAACCGAAGGCTCGAATGAAAAACATTAATTAAAAAATTACAACCCAATACAACCTTACAGATAATTTTTTAATAAAGAGTTTCTTTTTTATATAAGCAGTGATGTGACAAGATCTTGATAAACTTCCATCACCCCTTACAATCAAAGTTCCTATTGAGGTCTATGTATTAACATGGCAAGGCTTGTCTCGTAGGGTAGCTAGTAAGATATAAGAGGTGATGCACAAAAGTGGAAAATACATAATTGATACTTTAAACCTGTGTAAAATTTCAAATTCAACTAAATAATATGATCTCGTTCAGATGATCACGTTCTATGTTCGTGTTCACGTGTCAGAAGCTCAATAAAGGTGTGAAAATCATTTTGGAGAAATCATATTTGCAGACGTCTGTGTGTTACGGAGTGGATGGTGCTGGCACTACTCTGTCTGATTATAAGATTTACAGTTATATTGTTCAATTATTATTAGGTACAGTTTTTGGCAACTTGTTAAAAGCTGCATAATTATAGTTGCGGAATAATACAACTTTGAATTAAATCGAAAGCCTGGGTGCATGTTAAGGTAATACTAACCAGAAACGCCTAGTGTCCGGTTTTCATGAATAGGCTTCATATTTACAGAAATAGTAACTCTAGGTAGGATAACTATGTGTACCTAGTCTTGAGTTTCAACGCTTAATAATTCAGAAAAAAATTTAAAACTTAGATTTTCAATTCAACTTTTTTCTAAATCCTTGTAGAGTTTACCATGTAAAAACTCCAATAAGGTTAGGGTCCCCCCTTCACTAGTTTTCTAAAGTTGTACAATATAGAACTGTTAAAGTATCCAAAAACTTGCCAGTCTATTTATGATTCCATTGCCACCAACAATATAACACGAAATCAGAAATGACTCCAAGACCAGCTTTGACTCCACCAAGTTGTTGCAATCCCTCCAAAACTGTCAAAAATAGCTAAAATTACTACAAAACCCATGGCTTCAATCCCTTCAAAATTGTCAAAATCTTTTCACATTTCTCCATACTCACCAAAAGTGTCAGAAACCCTTGATATAACTCCATTCCCTCCAAAACTGTCAAAAGTACTTAACTTTACTTCAAACCTTCCAGAAAGTTGAGTGGAAAATCTATTTTTTAAACTTTTTCTAAACTGTTAGCAGTTGTCACTTAAGACTCGGCACAATGAGTTATCTTAATTAGAGTTACTATTAATGAAAAAATGACGCTGAGTCATGAATACGAGATGATAAGATTTAATCGTAAGTTTCGCAAATATTTTGTTTACACAATTCCAAATCAATCAACTATCGAACTTAGCTAAACTTGATTAAGGTTTACGATAGTGTAACCTTTGTCCTTACGTCCTGATGTGTCTGTCCGTCCGTCTATGCAACCACAAAATAACCATATAACCTTCACCCATATATCCAGGTGTGTTTGTATGAACTTCCGGGTGACCACCAAACGATCCGGCCGTCTGTCCGTGTACACGATATCTCGAAAAACAAAAAAATTGGAAATCTGTTTCCACCAATTCATTAACTTTACCAATAGCTGGGACGAGTTCAAAGATTGGCTCACCCCGACTACCCCATGGTGGTGAAATCTGGGTTCACAGTTCAACCATGTGCAAATGAGCTCAAACTCGGTACGCAGGTACATCTTATAGACCTAAACTACTTTATCAGTTTAATATTTGGATTGGATGACCCATGTGACCTCTCGAGGTCACCAAAACTCAAATGTTCATATACGTACAAATGAGCTCAAACTCGGTATGTAGGTAGATTTTATGTACCTTAAATATTATATCGATTTATTATTTGAATTGGATGACTCCTGTGACCTCTGGAGGTCACCAAAGGTCAAATGATGAAATACGTCCAAATGAGCTCAAATGCAGTATACAGGTACTTCATTTGTACCTAAACTAGTATACTGAATTTCTGTTGAATTTGGTGACTGGATGACCCATGTGACCTCTGGAGTTTTTCAAAGTTTAACCCATAAATACACTACCAACTCTTAAATACGTACCTTTAATGCACCCTTCGTAGTTCGTAACAATCGTAAACCTTACTTTTACAGATTACCTGTGGTTTATTTTATGATATAAGTTACGTCTACGATATGTTATGTCACACAAGGAAAACGACTTGTCAAGTACCTGAAGAATTTTTAATATTATAAAAACTTAAGTTACATACATGTCCGAGTCCGGGTTTAGGTTACAATTAAACAAATAAATTTTTTCTGCATTTTTATTAAATAGATATTTTTTACCTCCTCATTCAATGTGACTGTAGTTCTTATGCTCAGCAAAAGTCGAAAATTATAATTCTTAGCACAAATCTTTTAGTATGTGTGCGCTATCTAACTGTGTCTTTACGTGCCGAAATTCCGCAAACACGTCAGAATTTCCCAGAATGTAAAGTGTTGTTTCTAGTTTTCTGTTTTGCTACTAATCTTGTAATAATAACACTATAAATTTGGATGGTATAAAGTTATATTAGGAATAGTTATGACTTGGAAAAGCTAATTTATTTGCAAAGGTACTAAAACGGAGTTTGGATGTATAACTTTGTTTTCACCAACAATCCATTTGTATTTCTGTTTTTTTGAAAATTTAAATCAGTTTTAAAATTAGGGAAGTTAAAAAGATAAAAGAACATTTTGTCACAGTCAAATTGAATACAAAGCAAATGTCTGGCAACGCGTAACTAATCCAAGTGAAGTTAATTTACACAGTCACATTATGTAACTATGCAAACAAACCAGTTTCATATCAACAAATTAATGCTTGCATTTGTATTCGAGCATTGATATTCTTTATGCGGTCTACCAATAACAAAATAAAATATATAAAATTTTACTCAAGGGGAAACAAACTGATGGCACCATAATTATTCAGATATTCAGAAGAAAAGTAAATGTGTATACACATTTGCAGTTCAGTTATAGGGTGACTGTGTTCGTTACAAAAGACAAAAGCCATTATGACAAAGAAATGAGAAATTATAATTCGTACTACGAGCAAATGCAGTTGACTAATTGAAATAAGAAAGAAAAATGTTTTGTCAACGATACAAACTGCTAGTTTACATCCAATTGTGTTTTATCTTCTTAAACGCAACAGATACATTGATTGAAATTATATTGCGGCCATTAGACTATGTAAATCCCTTGGATAAGAAAGCCCACAATATTCTTTCTAAATATCGTTATAAGAAGCAGATTTATCCTCATCACAAAACTCCAAAACAATTTGATTCCCTGGGACATATTGTGAATCCCATGCAGTTTCGTAAACCGTTCGTTGTTGTAACTAACTACCAGAACGTAGATTTTGATGGACCACAGTATCCTATCATTGTACGAAAGTTATTTCCACTTCAACTATATTACACTGTGCACAAAAAAAGAATTTTCGTTGGTCTTGTTTGGACAGCAGGTAGGATATTTTTTTGCAATCATACTTGTACGCTCGAAAACATAAATTGTCCGATTTCTCAGTTTTTAGACAAAAATACAGTGCGAGAAGAAAGTGGAATCTGTTCATCAATATTATTTTATAAAGCGTCTACGGGGTTTAAACCGTGGGATTCTGTTGTTAGCATCAGCTTGTTTATACCTTCCTATAATATGGAAACTAGATATCTTGACCGCGCAAAAGTTTTAAGTCTTAGACCATTGCATGAGTACAAAGAAACGGGACCTCGGCATGAAAACTTTGTGCAAATATTGGTAAGAAGTAGTGATCAACCACGTTTTGTTGGGAAGGCGTTGTATACTTGGATATTCTGGAGTCAACAACAACCTGGATATTCAGCTACAATTTTACGCGAGACATTCCTAATTTTATCTGTTTCGTCCAATTCGAAAAACATCACAGTTTCCATTTTATTTCCAGCTGCAATGTGTGACAAGTGCATTTCCACTAAAATACATACCTGGAAAAGTTTCAAAAATATCACCTACGCTGAAGTCATGAGACACATGGATTCATTTGTTTCCTGGCAAGGGTTTTGGAATAATAACATGGGTGACATTAGTAACTTCTTGAGTGTACAGCAAGTGTCACAAGTTGCATCATATTTTAAAATTTGTAACAAAAGTCAATATGCATTAGATCGGTTTGTAATAACCGACTTTACTGATGAATTTTATCGGTTTTCTTATGCTGTGCATAAGATCTTGTTGCATGTCATGGGGAACACCAGCTACTTTAATAGTAAACAGACGGTGTGTAAACACGGTATACAAAGTCTTTCGTTACCACAACCACTTAGACCAATTACTTACATTCCAGAACTAGTGGTTTCTGTTTCCTCCAATGACGCCTTGGTGCACACTAATTTATTTACAGTCGAGATTCCGATGAGTAAAGCCCGTTTTATTACGTGCGGAAACCGTGGACGTCCCGCTTTGGCGTTTAATCAACTCTTCATTGCTTATAATTTATCTGTGTGGATAGCAATAGGACTGTGCGTTTTAATTTTGACCGCAGAACTTACATTTCGATATCAGAAGTTCATCACAAGAAAAAAAGTCAAAATGCTAAAATTTAAAAGTGAAGTGTTTGTGCAATTCGTGTATAACTTGATCTCTGTTTTGAAGGTACTGCTAGAACAAGGTGATCCAATTCCTGCCAATTTCTGTACACTTGGGTTGATTCGAGTGTTGATATCTGGTTTTCTTTTGTGTAGTTTGGTTTTGAGCAACGGCTACAAAAACACAAACGTCTACAACATGATTACAGATAGGGCTTTACTATATTACGAAACACTTGACCAGTTAATTCGAGATAATTTTGTCATTTACAGTCATATTGGTAATATGGGTATCAATGTCGCTAGTCATAAATTTAAAGAAGTTTCGAATCTGTCTCAACTAAGGAAAGGTTACAACGGTCACGAGATTACGACTTCAGATTACAACATCTATGCAAATACAGAAATTGGCAGCACAATTATATTGTACAAAGGGGAACTGCCAAGTATTTTAGAAAAAGCATATAAAAACTCACATATGCATCCACTTGTTGCTTTACAACTCGCAAACTTTTCTCAAGCACTGGCTCCACTTAAAAAAGCAAACCTGCTTCCTCCCCGCTTGCACTCTTATTCATTGATGCAACAAATCAGCAAAATGTTTTTTGATCGGGAAAAACGTTGGTATCTGAACGATCTAATGCGATGTGAACGACTTGCGTTTATAATTCCCGAGCACATGTCCAGGTGGTACGTAAAACAAGTTAAAGTCCTCCGTCAGGAAACAATTTCCATTGGGTTGGAAATTCACAGTAAGCATCTCTTTGTTTTCAACATACAACACTATGTGTTTAAGTCAATTACGGATAGAATAGCTCACCTTAAGCAATCTGGAATTATAGGTTGGTTGCCGACAATCGCAACTGATCGAAGTCCTCTCAACCAGCACGAAAATCCTCCGCCTAAACCAGCCACTCTAGAGGGTAACATTGTCATTTTGTTTATCCTCCTTCTGTGTGGTATCACATTAGCCGGATTGTTTTTTATGGCAGAAAACCATAAAGTATTTTTCCAACTGCTTACAAAATTTTGGCACGCGGTTTTGAACACCAAGATTTGGTTGCAAAAAATGCTTGGTTGCATTAGGGCAGTTCTGAGTAATAAAAATTTCAAGTTGTTTTGATAACCAAAAATGATTTATCAATAGATTGTCACTTTTAAGGGGTTTCCAAATGTTTTCACCCAATGACTGGCATTACCTCTGCAGAGAAAGTCTTAAACTTTCGACCACAACCAACTGCCGCTTACTACTGGTTTTGTGTCAACCGTGGCTTTAAACCACGCTCCGATTACTTTATATTTATCTTATGTTTTTGTCAGACTTGGTTTCAGTAAACAGCTTTCTTAAAAATTTTGGACAATTTTTTTTCGATACTGCAAAATGAACTTAATGCTGTTGGTTTCTGTCGTTTTATATCTTGTAAAATACGTAATCAAAATTACTGTTACTGTTACAGCCTTCTGTGTAACACTAAACAATTGTAATACTACTTCTGTGTAGTACTCCTAATCAATTAAAAAAATATTGCTCATTTTAAAACAAATTACGATTTTTAGGATAATTGGTTTAGCTGCTCTCAAGCTATGTAAACTGCAGCTTCATAAGCAGCAGTCACTGACGTTAGAGTTTGTGTGTGAATCGCTTCTTTAGTGATTAATATAACATAACATAAATTATAGCTTATATCCATTCAAAATAGAACATTTGAAATAATAACTGCTAGGTTGCATATATTATTCACATATTTAATATAATTAAAGACTATATTTACCAAACTTCTGCGATGTTGGTCTTGAAAGGATAAAATGTATGTCGTTTTAACAAACAGTTTGACCTTCCTTTAAATCACTTAAAATATCAACATTAGCACCCCACACTAATGATCTGAACTTTTGTGTTTCCGTTCAATCGCCGAATCTATTTTCCTTGCTAAATTTTGACCATATTTGTTTGACAGAAAAAGAAATTTTGATTCTTGATGAGCACGAAAAACTGAATTAGAATTACATTGTCGTTTTAATGGTTCTCTTCCCATCGTAATAGTAGTATACCTTGTTAACATGTTTCCCGAGTTATCTGTTTGACTGCCAAGGTAAGGTTATACACTGGAACATTAGAAATAATTTATATATAATTTAATTTTGTTGCGCATTTTATAGGGTTGTATGATGCAAGTATTTAAGCTAAAAATAGCGCCAATCATTACAAAAAGTTTAAACGATTGTTTATGGTTATTGAAATACACTGGAATATTCTGTGTTTGTTGGGTGATTAAACATAAAAGGAAAGGCTAGTAACTTACTCTTTCCAAAGGGGATGAGTGGTTGCCACCAGGTCGTGGTGTGTGTTATTGGAACTATTAGAAGAATACAATTCTCCAGTTGCTCACAAATTTTTGGCACGCTGTTTTAGAAACCGTAGTTTGGTGCAAAAGTCGCTGGGTTGCGTTATGCAGTTCTGAGCGATAAAAATGTCAAGTTGACAACCAAAACTGGTGTTTCAACACATGGTCGCTTTTGTGGATTTTCTAATGTTGTCATTCAATGGCTGACATACGTCCGCAGAGAAATGCTGAAAATTTATACCACAACTATTTCTCACTTACTACTCGTATTGTGTTAACCGTGGGTTTAAACTATGTTCAATTAACGTTATATTTACATTATAATTTAGTCGGTTATTGTTTCCAGTAAATAGTTTTTTTTAAAATCTCGGACACAAAGATGTTTCCGATGTTGGAAAATAATCTTATTTTTGTCGCTTTCTTTCGAAAGCACGAACATGATAGTCTTAGTTTCAGTTGTTTTGTAGTTGCGTTAAACAATGTACATAATATAAAACAAAGTAATACCAATGTTTGCAGTATTCACCGATGTAACCTAAAATAATGTTCTGCACATATTTCTGGACTGCATAATGTTTACACATAGTATCAAATTAGCGTTTTACATCTTGTTAAATAGTAAACAATATTGATAAATTCAGCTTTGAATAGGTCTTTAGATTATACGTAACTTTTTTATGTTTTGGTAGATGCTGTTGTGAGGCAAATGCGTACTTTTCAGAATCGTAAATGGTCGTTACCTTGTTTATTAGCACAAACCGCTAGAGTAATTTATCCACCATTTAGTTTATTAAAGAAAATGTAAATGTAAAAATGAAAATGTAATAAAGTATGTGCAGGAAATGTTCCTTAATTTAATTGTTAAAATCTATGTAGTCATATCTTTGAAAAATGTTCTAATACGATTCATATAGTATTGCAGAAGAAAACTTTTCGAGTAAGTTCAGCGTTAAATAGTTGTTATATTATCTATTACATTAATTGTCTTGTAGCATGTTTAATCTGATAACTGAATCCTCAAATATCAACTTACCCTATTTAGTTTAACAAATAAGGTAACTAACAGAAGAAAATATTATACGTTCTAATATGATATTAATCAAACATTCATGTTTTTAATTAAAATCGATACCATTACTTAATTGTTAAGCAATTCTACCCCATTCTCGCCTACTTCAGCATATTTTACAAATCAGAAACAGAGCCTTAAGACAGAGAGCTTTTCATTTGAGACAGAGCTTTAGAATTATTTATTATTAAAGAATTTGTGAATTAATAAATGAATTGCGTAAAATTAAAACCCACATAAAGTAAAAATGCGTTATTAAGCAACATAAATCAAACTTACATCAGAATTCGACATTATGGAACATACCACACTTTTACATCCTATTGGCTTTACTTTTGTATGCTTATATCTCGTCATGATTTTTGTGGAACCCTAGTGCCATCTGAAATCTCCAGAAAAAGAAGATTCTGGGACTTTGTCTGAAAAAATGTGGAAAGAGGAATGTATAATAAATTTTTCTCCATTTTTCTCCATCGACACAATAATTGTATGTTTTCAAAAGATCTTAATTCCGATTCGGGTATCAGTAAGTACGGGGTGATTGCTGTTGGATGACTTCTAATTCTAATTTTCTGACCTTCGAAGCAACTCTAAATAAATTTAAATTGTCCAAGAAACGAAAAACCACTTATATCTAGCATGTGACTCTACATAATTGCAAATTGCAAATTACCATGTTGGCCAACTTGACTACCAAATTTCTTAGTCTATACAAATTTTGGCAAATAAATAACTGGCGGAGAAAAGTTGCCAACCAAATAGCGTGATATCATATCATTTGTGCAATACATAATACGAGAATTCTAAGCTAGTTTTGCTGGCGATACAAATAATGGCTGCAGGATTGGAAACACATTTGTGGTTTTGCTGCTAACTTTATATTGCTGACGTTACAGGCCCCTCCCTCCCAAACCTATTCGATCCAAAGGTTCTAGTCGCTACCGAACATGGTTGCTCCCGCGGTCTTTCCCTCCCAAGCACTTTTGCTCCTGCATGTTTTTACTCCCGAGTTAATTTGCTCCTGTGGCCTCCAGAATTTCCAAATTTCATTTTTTGGTGTCCTACTCATTTCAAACTTTATTTCTTTTATGACGTGAAATTCAGTTTCTGATGAATATGGCACAAGAGAAAATAGATTTGGGAGAAATTCCCATATAACAAATATTCTGCCTCAGCCTTGGGACTGTAAACTGCAATAAATAAATGGAGCAACAAATACACAACCGTGATTCTTAGCTTACTCTAAGCTGATAATTTAAAATCAAAAATTTTCAGAACGGGGGTTGAAAAAGTTACGGCATCAATTGATCCTGTATGCTTTTCTGTAGGACGATGCATTCAACCGACCATAATGGTAATTTTCAACTTATGTATTACAATAAAGCAGTGCACTAACTTTCGTAATCGTGAGAGTATCGCAAACTGTAACTTACAATCCAACCAATTTATATAATCCACATGTCATATTTATTCACTAAAACAATCCTTCAACAAATATTGCAAAAACAGGCTAGTCTTTTTTAGTGCGTTAGACATTCGCTGCTGATGAGCCAGCGTTTTTTGTATTCTAGTTCACCTGTCGTTGCCTCAGGAGGCGGTTCAAATAAATATTTTAACGTTATAATGCGTCTACCCATGCTTACTTACATATAAAATTTTAAAAATTCCACACAAGTACATTTGAAGTCTGGCATATAATTTGTATTCTTATAAGAAATACAATGACCCTTTATTTCCTGTTGAACAAAAAAGTCAAAATGTTTCCACTTTCCATGTCGATTTGCATCTGATAACTTGTGCATCTAGGATATTGACAACCTATTTCCCACCCACGCAACTTGTTTGTCTTCTTGGCATATACATGACACTTCTGGGTTTGTTTTCAACCAGGTGTCGGCAGCTTTCATGTAAGATATGTCAGGTGATTTGGACTACTACCATTTCTGTCCACAAACCATTTAAAAACATGTTACATGCATGTTGATGAGGTACACACACTGATTGACGAAAATATATGCAAGCCCTTTGGATCTGGTTTAATTTTGCTGGCTAGTGAAGAACCCTACAATCCTACAGGACTTCCCGTTACCGTCATGTTAAACCGCAGGTCCCTTAGCTACAAACTTGGTGCGGGGGAGGGCATTATCAAGGATACTTAATTTTTTGCCGTGGAAAAAGGTCCCTATTGCCTTTCGGTGTCCACGGTGGTGTTTTCTAGCAAAGTGGAAAGTGACACGCAGCTATGCCAGTGGTCTAAATCTTCCGACACAGACGAGATACACAAAAAGTTATTTAAAAGGCAGTATCCGCAATTGGATTACAAGTGGGAAGGTTGACCGACGAATGGAGGTCAGAATACAGATCTCGGATCGGACAGTTGAAACCTTTTTCCAATAAATCTTGTTAAAGGAAACGGAGGTCCTTCGAAGGAGAAACCAATGGTTCCTTCTCATGGGGCTCATAAAGGATCACAAATTTCGTCCGAAGAAACAGGTACAATTGATGACGTTCCTATCAAATATTATATTCAATTGTCGGACTGTGTGTCGCCTCCTCAGTTCAACCAGGATGATCCTCTTTGCCAGTTTATTAGTAATCAGGATACTTTCACTTGTGAGAAATTATCTGTAGCTTTGGAGCTTGAAGAAACGGAATCCCCCCAACGTCCGGTTGATGCTAACGCGGCTGATCCTCCCAAGTTGGTGTCCAGGTTGAAGAATAATGAGCGTCTAAAATGGAAACAAAATTTGTGCATGCAAATACACCTGCAGTATTTGACGCTCAACCCGGTTACAAGTCTTCTCGCTTATGTAAATTCTTTTTATATTCGCGGTCTGTGACCCCTTCAGTATGGAAAATTCTCAGCGTTGTGGCAAAAGCAAAAGCACCCGTCCTCTGGAATGGAAATGGGCTGATAAGGACAGTGTCACCATGAAACATGTAAAGCGGGAAGGTGCCTTCGAACCAAGTCTGAAATCGCTTGGGTTGACCAACTAGTTCCAGTTCCGGAGGATGAAATCGATGACGACGATGAGTCCAAGTTAAATATTTGTCTTCGATTTTGACTTTGTCACTGAGAGTGGTCAAACGAGGTCTGCCGTGATTTACAGAAATATTCCCCGATGGCGTTGCCAATCCGATTTGGACAAATTACCGTTACCCTCCATACTGGAGTACGCTCCCTCCGCCTCAACCTGGAATCAGGTGGCAGCTCACAAGCAATTCATTCTGCCTCCCAAACCCCATCATCTGTGCATAACAGGGAAAAAAACAAAACAAATATTTTATTACACGGACGTCGTCCAATATCAGTTGGAACTGAGCCCAGTGATAGAATAGATTTTGGAATATACTTTCAACCGTTTTGGGATACTGCACAAGATTCCAAACAGATTGTCGCAAATTTAATGTATCCGCTGGCCCTCCTAATCTTTGACACATATTTTCTGGATTTATTAAAGATTCCTGTACCTTGGCAAACGGTACACATTTAGAGGAGTATCTCATTTTGGGGGAATTAACAGACCTAAACCTGAGTGGGTGGCTTGACATTTGATTGGAGCGTGTCCGTTTAGAATGGCAATATACAAACTATGCAAGTAGTAATGTTGGCAAGCGATTTTCAGGCCATGCAAAAGTGGCAAGTGAAAACAACGTCGGTGCAAACTTGGCAAGCAAAAACTGAAGTCATGCAATAGTGGCAAGTAAAAATTCAAGATACACAACAGTGACAAGTTATAGGTTTTGTATGCAGTGCAACAAGAGCAAGAAAAAAACTGAAAATAATTTGATGAGAATTGAAGGAAAAATTTTAGTTACCACTTCAAAAAACGGTATAGAGGAAATGATGCAGCAATAGTTTAACTTGTCTCAATTATTACACCGTCGTACATGACTACGACTCGTATATATCTTGGGCACGGACTTTATCTCGATTCATCCCAAACATGGGTTACATGGAGACATGGGTATCATTAGACATGCACAAGACCCTGTTCAGGGGTGTTCGGACGCTTTTTTCAAAAGTTGGGCTAACAACGCTTTTTTGGCAACGCGAAGCGATGTCATAAATAAGACTGATGATTTTTCTCCAAAAAAGCGTCCCCAGTCCAACTTTTGATAAACAGCGTGTAGAATAAAATGCATTTATCAACGCTTTTTCTTCATAAAAGCTTTGAAAGCCTAATAAAACATTGCTGGATGCCTTTTGCAATTGATTTATAATTGTAATCACTTACTTACTTACCACATATATAAATCAACTGCATATGGCGTCCAGTAACTTTCTATTGAGCTTTCAACGCTTTTATGAAGAAAAAGCGTTGAAAGGTATAAGCGGTGTTAACTAGCACTAACGAGAACCACCTATTCCGTGATTACAATGGATCGACTTCATATTTTCAGAAATAGTAACCCTATTTAAGGTAACTGTTGGTGCCTAATCTCGAGTTAACAAGCCTAACAGTTTGGGAAAAAATAAAAAAATCAGCTATTTCAGGAAGCTTAAAACAGAAAAAGACACATTCATGGAAACTGTAAATACAATGTTGAATGGGCTAATACTTATATGGTATTAGCCCATTCAACATTGCATTTACTTTGGGGATGGAGAGGAAGCAACACCAGGGGAAACGAATGAAGACTCATTAGCGAAACTTCTATTATATCTCCCCAACAAATCCAAAGATCTCTCCACCATTGCAAATGTAACATTTTCATACATACTAAGATTATACAAACATATACATACATAAGAACTCAGGTAGATTAGGCTGACGCGGAACTTGCTTCAAGCATCATGCAAATTACTATTGACATATTATTACTCGGAAGTCTTCGACTCATGTTAGCTTTGTCAGTAACACAAGAAAAAAAAAATACACACACACGAAACCACTGTAATTTATTATTTAGAATTTATTTTGACGTAATTTATCATTGGACCTTCTATAAATTGTGACCAATTGTGAACTGTTGTATTGACTTGAATCATCAAAGTCATTCAAAGCAAAACCGTGATATCAGCTTTCACGTATATTGAAAATTCAGTTCATGTGTTTCAGAAATGTTTGCCACGATTTTTGCTTACCTTGACTAATTAGCACATTTGCATAAAAGTCGTGTCAGTATACTGACAGATTCATGTAATCTAAGGAATTCTTATTCTTTAAACTTGCAAGTAGCCTGCCTTGCAGACAGTGCGTCCATTCCCACTCTATATTTTACCAAAGGAGGTACAATGTCTACCTTAATGTTTATAAACACAGAAATACAGATACAACTTAATTTATATATTTTATATGCACTGCCAGCAAGGTTATTCTGTGGCTTAATCACAGTTTATTCATGCTGTGTAGTGGTTTAATATAACCGTTAAAGTAACGGAAACTTTTTGATTAGAGAAAAAACGAAAGACGCCGCGTTTTTCTACGTGTCAAATACTACTGAAACACCCGTGTGACTTCTTCAGTTGAAAGTGTCAGCTCGGGACAATCCCTGGTAAGTTATTTACATGTTGTGTTCAGGTCCGCGTCAGCCTAATCTACACTTAAATTCTTATGAATATGTTTGTATAAGCTTATTAAGTATGAATAGGAAGCCGGCGTGCCACTAGAATCGCTCCCGAACATGGTTGCCCCTGCGGCCTTTCCTTTCCGGTACAGTTATCATAAAATATTTTGGTTGGTAGAGCCTTTCTTGATCTTTCGAATGATAGGCTACACTAATTCCGACCAGTGATACTGTAACAGTTACTACATAGATTATACAGGACATGCATTTATTTAATTTGTGTAATTTGATTTGCAGATTTTTTTTTAAATCGATTAAACACAGGCGTATGACGACTGTGAGCTCAGATCAAAATTTAAAAAAGCGTGAAAAAAATGCAAAACTAAAATTTTGATTTCAGAGTACGGCATTCTTTACTGGATACGTTTTAACCCAAGAGTGGCATATCATTAGAAAGCCCACGACATTCAATATCAAGACAAATGGTTTTGACACGCATTGATTTACTTTCACGATAGATATTGTTAAACGAACATCGGTCAATAATTTTGGTGACGCCCTCGTAGATATAAAAAATATTGTTAACATATTTACTTAGATACTTTAAAAAGAAACCAAAATATTTTATGACAACTGTACCAAAGACAGTAATTAAAAATTAAAAACATTGTGACCTTGTACTTTCCTTGCTATTTTCTACGTTTCTTTCCTTCCCGACTTTGCATGTCAGATATGTACCGCAGGAGCAAATATGTTTGCGAGGGAAAGACCGCCGGGGCAAACATGTTTGGGAGAGAAAGGCCGGAAGGGCAACCATGTTCGGGAGCGATTAGACCCTGGGGGCGATTGTGTTCGGGAGGGAAAAGCCTAGAACCTATCGAACTATATTATATACATTGACGATAGTGGCGGGGTTCTACTTTACTACACAATTTGTACTTCGATTAAAGGAGAAACTTGGCAGCTACTTTTTCAATATAAAACATGTGAACATTCATTATTACATTTAACGTTACTTCATTTATTCTTTTCCATTTCATTAGTTAATTTTACATTATTCCAAATATTTTAACAATCCCGGTGTGTCGGGTTATTCCAAAATCCCTGGCAATGCCCTAGTTGGAGTAACTTTAAAAGTATTATTTTAGTGGATATAATTAGGTCAGTTGAGAATACTTGTAATAAGAAATAGTAATTTACAAGTATGAACAACATTTATGTCGTTTCGTTACATTTGTGTCTTTACTTTTATATGTATTAATGAGCGTGTGATCACCTAACCAACATAAACTAAGTTTGTAGGTAGCATACTTGAGCAATAACAAGTAGAAAAACGCTTTGAGTAGTTTTCAAATTGAATTTCGATTAATTCATGTATAAAGCATCTAGAAAGAAAAAGACGTTTCTGAATTGACGAGATCGTAAGCCATCACGTAAACCGCTGCGGTAAGAGTATGACTGAACATAATCGGTAACGTAAGGTGGGGTTGGCAACCCAAAGACCTAGTAAGTATTTGTCAAACTGTGAATATTGGGTTAACCAAAACTGGGATTTTAGCCTCTCAATAAATACGTTCCGCAGCATATGTACATAAATATTCTTAAATTCTTATAACATTTATTTCATCCTTGTCTGCCCTAATTTTCGAAATTTCTTACAGCAGACGTAGCAAATATCGAATTAATACCCAAGTACAATTAGATACAAATTTAACCGAATTAACATATATCTTGAAGGTCGTACATTTCAATGTAATCCAATCCAGGCCGTACAAATCCACGGCTCGGCACTGAATGAAACCCAACAAAATAACAATTTAAATACCAATTCTAGCCAGACTTTGAATCATGTACATTTGGCTTGATTGTACAAACGGGAGCCATGATGGCAGTACGTTTAAGTTCTTGTGTAATTTCAGATTCATAATTTGTTTTACTAACCCACAATTCATCACAAAAATTATTAACGACTCATGCTTCAACCCGTTCCTGAGCCAGTGTGACCAATAAAAAGGAGCCAGGAGCCAAAAACAATCCGTTGGTTGAATATTTGTAAGCCGGGCATAATAATGAGCTTGAAGGTCACCTGTGACTTATATAACTTAAACTTACGGTTAAACTAAACCAACTTTTAAGTTCTAAAATTTATTTTTAAAACAAATAGGATGGTTGAATAAAATAAAACTGGTGAAAGAATAGTTTATTAACAAACATATTAAGTTTTTCCTTACATTATCGACTTTACTACTGGCATATTTGTCAATGGAATCAATAATGAATACGAAGACTTATAACACAATTTTACTGTAGTAACAAGTGTCAAATGTCATATATTGAAAATAAAATATGTACTGGTACCGAGTTTTATACCATCAAGACTCTATGCAGAATGCTTAAGTTTGTGAAGAAAATAGAACACAACAACCATATATAAATACATTTGAATGGTCAACTTATTTACTGTAAAGTTTTATATAATCGCAGCTACGCTTGTTAGGCAGCAGTGAAAATTTATTCGGTTATAGCAGCTACATTTAATATTTACAGCTCATATTGGACAATGAAACGCAGTATTGGTTATTTGAAAGTCTATTTGAGAAAAAACGTTTATTTGAGGGTTTACAGTAACTTGGTGTGCTTGGAAACGCACACTAACATGCTATAACAATACACGGTAGCAGAAATTTCATAAAGAAATACTAATTCCCATTGTTTTGTAATTCATATTTTCAAGGTTTGTTTTTAAATAGTACAACGTAAATGATATCAAAGAATTTGAAGATCCTTTCAAAGTATGTAAAACAATACAACCTAGCTCATGGTTTATGTTTACAATGTTTTAATAAGTGCCTAGGCCCGTGGGAATGACAGACCTACCGATCAAGATGACCGTTCTAAGAAGTAGATAAAGACGAATATTAAACGGAGTTCATGGATGACATTGAAACAAACTTTTATTATTTCTCAAGCTTTCGGTTGATTACTTCAACCATCATCACGAGATACTGTATAATATAAAATAGGAATATAAAGCATATACATACAATAATTAAGATGTAAGTATACTTCTTTTTGTAACACAAAAGAAATACTACAAATTTCCATACAAATCTACATACATAAAACTCAATTTCTGTTTGTTTATCTCTGTGTGTGTGTTTCCCTGTAACTTCAAAACTTCTAAACCGACTGCGACCAAAACTCGTACACTTATGCAGACGCTCCCTGGGAAAGTTTTTGTCAAGGTTTAGGAAACAAAATTTATCCCTTGACCCAGTAGGGTCCGTTTTGTCAAAAATGTCTTAATGACTAAGCTAATATCCTTCAGTCCCACGGAATTTTTAATTTTAACTTACAAAGATCTACATTTCTCAAATTTAGTACATGTATCCTACACCTATACAATAAACGACACACAAATTATGGGTTTTAAGTTACCACTTTTTGACCCGATAGGGTCACTTCATTTTTCACAGAAAACAGTAGTTTTTTCGCAATAGCACCTTTATTTCGTGACCCATTCCTACTAAACTTGGTACACTCATAAAGCCAATGTCTGGGCATGGTTTAATTGAGGTTTGGGCGAAAAAAATTCTTCCCTTGACCCAGTAGGGTCACCTTTGTCGAAAAAGTATTAATGAATTAGCCAAAAATCTAAATTTAACGTACAAAAATCTTTATTTCTTAACCCATTTGGCTGAAATTTGGTACAGACGTCTGACATCTAGGCGAAATACGAGGCCCAAAGTGTGGGTTTTAAGTGACCACTTTTTGACCCGATAGGGTCACTTCCTTTCACGCAGAAAAAGTAGTTTTTTCGTAATAAAATCTTCATTTCTCAACCAATTTAATTTGGTACAGTGGTTTACGGACAATAATAAATATGTCAGCCAAATCTACAGTCAAAATGATGGTTTTAAACCCCACAGTTTGACCTATAATTTTTTTACCTCAATTGTTTGCTGATGTTTACTAAGACTTTTATTAAGATACTTTATGTTAACCAATGTGTAGGGTCACAACGATTTTTGACCCTACATGATCACGTCTTTGTCACGTTGAATATTTAACTTAGAATTATTTTTAGTCAATTCGGCTGAGTATAGGACATGAGTTCCAAAGATACAGAAACTATGTTAGCCAAGTGAAACGAGCCAAAAGACCATTTTCAGACCCGACAGGGTCTGACAATGGTCAACATGAAATGACCTAACGTTTTTCTCTAAATTTTCCTTTTCGAGAGCAGGACTTCTTAGCTAGTAAACTAATACAGTGTGTAAACTAATTATAAGTAAATTTGTAACTTCGAAGCTTTTTCAATGTTTTGTGAGATACATACACAAGTTACTACAAAGGAAGATTATGTTATATTGGTGCATTCCTTAGTCACATGTGTGCCATGTTTCGTGAGTAGATGTTGACGTGCTGGTCAATTCTGTCACAAAACATAAATTATCGTCAAATTTTAACTGTAAACTAATTATAAGTAAATCTATGAGAATTGTTTTAAATCTACTTCTGCTCAAAGTGCATAATCAGGTACCGAGGGATTAAATTTTTCATAAGTAGAATAGGAACCAGAAATAATATTTTGTCGCCATTTTTGCCAATTGACATTAGGATAGAATGTGATATGTCCGGCCCATGTTAGCTGACTCATAAATCTTAATTAAAACACAAATTTTTCCATAAAACTTCAAGCGGATAAATACAATCTACATTAGCCTTTAGAAACGGTGATTATAATTAATTTTAAATTGATATCGATGCCAGAAATGAACTTTATTAATTGAAAGAGCACTTACAATAATACAATGACAAACCACATGGATGACGCCAAACTCAATGCAACAATATCTTCATGCTTTTAGAACATTTTCCAAAATATGATCACATACTCAAATTTTAACCATTTAAGTCATAGAACATTTCCTTTACTTTATTTATTACATTAGCATTACTACATTTACATTTTATTTAATAACCTAAATAGTGGGTAAACTACTCAATCGGTTTGTGCTACTAAACAAGGTAACAATCTGTGTTTGCCATTCTGACAATTACGCATTGCCATCACAACAGCATCCATTGAACCACCAACCAAATAACACACAACTTTATTGTCTATTTACAGCTGAATTTTCCGAAATTGTTTAGGTATTTAACAGGATATAAAACACTAATTTGCCATGCAAACTGTGTCTAAACATTACGCTGTCCATCAATATGTGCAGAAAACTTCTTTTGGTTACCTCGGTAAATGCTGCAGACATTTGTGTAACTTTGATTTATTATACACATTTAAATAAATACCAAATAACTGAAACTATTACTATCATATTGATGCTTTCAACAGAAACTGACTACAATAAGAACATTTTGCAGTATCGGAAAAAACTGTCCGACATTTTTAAGAAAGCTGTTTAATGGAAACAAACCGACTAAAACATAAGAAAAATATAATATATATAACACAATAGGAGTAGCCAGTGAGAAACAGTTGTGATATAAAATTTCAGAATTTCTCTGCAGAGATATGTCAGGCGTTGAGTGACAACATTTGAAAACCCACAAAAGTGACCACGTATAGATAAACCGGTTTTGTTTATCAAGCTGACATTATTTATCGCTCAAAATTGGAATAATGCAACGAAACGATTTTTCCAGCAAATCGCGATGTTTAAAACCGAGTGACAAAATTTTGTTAGCAAGTGGAAGAATATTTTATGATTTTCTGCCAAAACAAACATTCCACCTATTGTGAAACCACACAGAAGAAGGATAAACAAAATGACAATGTTACCCTCTAGAGTGGCTGGTTTAGGAGGAGGAGTTTCGTGGTCGTTGAGAGGACGCCGATCAGTTGCGATTATCGGCAACCAACCAACAATTCCAGATTGCTTAAGGTAGGCTATTCTATCCGTCGTTGATTTAAAAACATACTGTTCTATGTTGAAAGCAAGAAGATGCCTACTGTAGCTTTCCAACCCAATGGATATTATTTCTTGACTGCGCATTTTGACTTGCTTTGCGTACCACCTGCTCATGTGCTCGGGAACTAAAAACGCAATTCGTTCACATCGTAACAGATCATTAAGATACCATCGTTTTTCTCTATCAAAGAACATTTTACCGATTTCCTTTACCAGCGAATAGGAGTACAAGGGGGCAGGAAGCAGGTTTGCTCTTCTAAGTGGAGCCAGTGCTCGAGAAAAGTTTGCGAGTTGTAAGGGAACAAGTGGATGCATCTTTGAGTTGTTGTAAGCCTTTTCTAAAATTGTTGGCAGTTCCCCATTGTACAATATTCTTGTTCTGCCAATTTCTGTAGTTGCATGAATGTTGTAATCTGTAGTCGTTATCTCGTGACCGTTATAGTATTTCTTTAGTTGAGAAAGTGTCGACACTTCTTCAAATTTATATACGACATTTACACACATATTAGCAATATGACTGTAAATGACAAAATTATCACGAATTAGCTGCTCAAGTGTCTCGTAATATTGTAAGGTCCTATCTGTAATCATGTTGTAGACGTTTGTGTTTTTGTAGCCGTTGCTCAAGACCAAACTACACAAAAGAAAACCGGATATCAACACTCGAATCAACCCAAGCGTACAGAAGTTGGCAGGAATTGGATCACCTTGTTCAAGCAGTACCTTCAAAACAGAGATCAAGTTATACACGAATTGTACAAACATTTCACTCTTAAATTTTACTAGTTTGACTTTTTTTCTTCTAATGAATTTTTGATATCGACATGTAAGTTCTGAGGTCAAAATTAAAACGCACAGCCCAATTGCTATCCACACAGATAAATTATAAGCAATGAAGAGTTGATTAAATGCCAAAGCGGGACGCCCACGGTTTCCGCACGTAATGAAACGTGTTGTACTCATCGGAATCTCGACTGCAAATAAATTTGTGTTCACCAAAGCGTCGTTAGAAGTCACAAAAACTCGTAAGTTTGGAATGCGTGTCATTAGTGGGATTGAATTGGGCAACGAAAGTACTTTTGCACCTTCTTGACACACTGTTTGTTCACTATTAAAGTAGCTGGTGTTACCCATGACAAGTAATAAGATCTTATACACAGCATAAGAATATCGGTGAAATTCATCAATAAAGTCGGTGGTAGCAAACCGATCTAATGCATATTGATCTTTTTCACAATTTTTAAAATATGTTGCAACTTGTAGCTCTTGCTGGGCATCCACGTAGTAATTGTTGTCGCCCATGATATTCCAAAACCCTTGCCACAAAACCAATGAATCCATGTGTCTCATCACATCAGCGTAAAGGATATTTTTGAAACTTTTCCAGTTATGTATTTTAGTGGAAATGCACTTGTCACACATATCAGCTGGAAATAAAATGGAAACTGTGATGTTTTTCGAATTGGACGAAACAGATAAAATTAGGAATGTCTCGCGTAAAATTGTAGCTGAATATCCAGGTTGTTGTTGACTCCAGTACATCCAATTATACAACGCCTTCTTAATGTAATGAGGTTGATCGCTACTTGTTACCAATATTTGTATAAAGTTTTCATGCCGTGGTTCCGTACTTACATCCTTATGTAATGGTCTAAAACTTAAAACTTTTGTTCGGTAAAGATGTTTGGTTNCTACTTGTTACCAATATTTGTATAAAGTTTTCATGCCGTGGTTCCGTACTTACATCCTTATGTAATGGTCTAAAACTTAAAACTTTTGTTCGGTAAAGATGTTTGGTTTCAATATCATAGTAAGGGAGAAACAACCCGATGCTAACAACAGAATCCCACGGCTTAAACCTCGTAGACGCTTTATAAAATAAAATTGATGAACAAATTCCATGTTTTTCAATTATTTTATTTTTGTCTAAAAATTGAGATAATGGACAACTTATGTTTTGGAGCGTACATGCTTGGTTGGGACAGTTTATCCTACCTGTTGTCCAAATAAGACCAACAAAAATGGTTTTCTTTAAAAACGTGTGATAGAGCTGAAGTGAAAACAGTTTTCGGACAATGATAGGGTACCGGGGTTCTTCAAAATCTACGGTCTGGTAGTTTGTTACAACAACGAACGGTTTAACAAACTGCATAGGATTAACAATATCATCCAGGAAATTAAATTGTTTTGGAGTTTTATGATGAGGATAAATCTGCTTCTGATAACGGTATTTATCAAGAAAATTGTGAGCTTTCTTGTCCAAGGGATTTATATAGTCTACTGGCCGCAGTTTCGTTTCAATTTGTGCATTAGTAGCGCGTAAAATAATAAAACACATGTGGATATAAACGGGAAATATGTTTAGTTGAATAACCATTTTTCTTTCCTATTCCAATAAGTCAATTAGTACACACGGCGGCTTTTCCTTTGATTGTTTGGATAGTTAGGGTCCAATCAATTTGTGTTTTCTTGCCGAAAATTTTATAACATTTTATTTAATGTTTTTGATCGAGTGAATAAAGTATATCACCGCTCGTATCCGTATGCAACTAGTATTTTTTGCTATGCAACTGGCTTTCTTGTGCATAGTTACATTATGCAAAACTGTGCAGCTTACGTGACTTTACTGGGATTAGTTACGCGTTGCAAGACATGTCGTTTGAATTTAAGGACCAGTGAATTTAATGGAACTACATATTAGTGTATTTTGAAACTGTAAATTGATACGCCGAAATGATGCACATACCAGGAAACTAATTGAAGTTACCACTGCGTATTTTATTAACTGTGACAAAATGTGTGTTACTTTACAAACTTACGTAATTTAGAAACATGGTGAAGACAAAGACATACGCCTTTACTCCGTTTTAGTTGCATTGAAAATAAATTAGCCTTCCAAATCGTAACTCTACCTATCATAATTTTATACCATTCAAAATTACAGTGTAATTATTACAAAATTAGTAATACAACACAAAATCAGAAACAAAATCTTATTTCGTGGAAAAAATTAAGGATTATAATTTTTACACTTGTGAATTATGATAAGTAAAGCTATTCAAGAACTATGCAGAACATGACCAAAGTCACATTGTATGAACAACACAAAAATATCGGTAAAATAAAAATGTCGAAAAATAAAGGTTTCTAATTTATTGTAATCAAAACCCCGACATGTACGTAAGCATACGCTTTTTGTAATAATAAAAATACGTCAGGTACATGAACAGTCGTTTTCTGTGTAGAGACAAATAGTTAGTACGTAAATTCGTTGTTTCCTTTGTAGGTTTTTATAATAATGTCGGAAGCATAAGAATAGTATGGCGGAGCTATATGTATTCATTTTTATTAATAATTTTGATAAATGCGTGGTCCCTAAGTAAAACTTTAGTAACCAGAGAAAACAAAGAAAATTGGCATACAAAACTTTCATACCATTCTTTAAACATGTAACTATACAAAAGCAGAATAACCAGAAAATATTATAAACTTTAATCCTTTACCAGAGAAAACAATTTATTATTTAGCTTTTAATCCAATTTAAGCGCTTTGGTATATGTCAATACGAGTAGTTCTTTTTAATGTTATTATAAACATGCATTCAAAAAGTAGTACCTGAAAGTATCTTGTTCTTATAAAACTATTGTTATAAATTCGTAAATATGATACGGCGCATTTATTTCACCACTTACAAGTAACCGCCTCAGCATGGCATCAGAATTTTGTAGAAAATGTTCGGACAAATGGATTTTGGTTTGCTGAATCATGTGATGAGGATGACACCGTCTCAGAGCAAATTATCAGAAACAGTCGTTTAAAAAATTAAATTTCTTTACTGTAAACATAATTAAGCTGTAACGGCCTACAATTGCTCATCGTCATTCAAAAGAATGAAATTTTGGGATGTATAATAAGTGAAATTGCGTTTTCTACTCGTATATTCTAAAAGTTCCACCAGTCGTAATTTCAGTTTTATGCATGCTTTACGCGTATTTCTAGAGTCGATGCAGTTTAAATAGCTCCTTGTTTTGTCGCGTACATTACTGTAGTACTAGTAGTCCCCGTAGTTCATACACACGACTTGGAACAACGACTCGTTCCCTTGGGAAAGAGAAAGCAACAATTACAAATCTTTTAGAACTTACACATCGATGGGAAATAAATTATTTGTGTATCCTTCAATATCCGTGCAAAAATCGTTTTTAGTCGAGCATGCATACAATTTTAAAACCTATTTTCACCACATAATCACATGCAGTGCATAATGCAATTAAATCACACAATGTTTATAGCCAATGCTACAGCATATTTATAACATGAACTAGACAGTAAAACAAAAATATGAAAAATACAGATATTATTTTGAGTAACATTTATAGTAATATTTTACTGGATAAATTTAGGTCAGCTAAAAATACGTCCAATGGAAAATTTTAAAAAATGTTCTAGAAGCATGAAGAACAATTGTGTCGTTTCCATATCCTTGCATTTGATGTATTTGCTAACCAACATGCTGTAAGTTTGTAGATAGCAAACGTAAGCATGAACGTCGTAGAAAAACGCTTTGAGTATATTTCGGTTTGAAAAATAGCTAGCGTAAGTATGTGTGCTTGGATTATACCGAGAAGCATAAGCAAACTTATTTTTTGTGAGGAAGAAAATTTAAAATTGTCAAAACTTTTGGTATGATTCATTTTTAAATAAAGCAAATCGACTGTTAAAATATTCTTCTCTGTTGTTATTTATAATTTTAGATAATTTGCTAATTGTCCAATTCGTATTTCGTATGTCAGGCTTAAACTGTAGAGATAGTGCCGCGATTGCGATTTCCAAATCAATCATAGAAACGATTAACGGAGCCTTTAAATTAATGTTTTGAGTTAGGTAATCATTCGTTAACAGTTGTCGTGTACAAGTAATAAGATTTTAAAGAAGCCAATCTACTTGGAATAACCTGCAAGTGTAACCTTTCAATTTTGTTATCAGGTTCTAAGGATTCGTATAGCGAGTCTCACGGAACTAAAAACTTAAATACTTTTCTCAGTAACTTAGACCGGAACAGTGGCCCATCTAAACATTCTTCTGAAAATGTTAACATCCGACTGCTTTCTACCGCATCTTATTAAATATGTGACACTGGCGGGAGGTCTTTTCGGTGTATCCTTTCAATGGAATCAACACCACCGAAAGTTCATGGTTCCACATCCAACTTTCATTCGATTTCGTCTGCACGTTAAAGCATATTACTTTTTCTTGTTAAACGTAATTCTTACAACTGCACAATTGTACTTCCCTAAAACTGGATCCCTAACCGATAAGGAAACGAGCATTTTTCAGGTTTTAAACTGGTTCTTTTATGGAATTTCCTTTTACACGTTGGCCTACATTTCTGCATATTCAAGGAATGCTCAAGACGTGGTTTCATTTCTAAACGAATTGTCTGAAATGTCAAACTATTTTCAAGGTTAAATATTATCCCAATTTGTATACCTATTTGTTTATTTGTATAATTACCTCATCAAAACCCGTTGAAACCGATTTACTATTCCATATTCTATTCAGATCACTGGGATGGAATGGGAAGAATGGAAATCCTGTGCGGGAAAATGCTGGGAATGGAACTGTACAGTTCCTTACTTCTACCACTGATGTACGTATTGACTGTCGGTACGTTGTTTCCTTGTCAACCTGCCCATTTACTATTTTGGACTCTACCGGAGTGTACTGGAACAACAACCTGGATTCCAGAACTTGTAAAGTTAATATATTTCGTCTTTAATATTGTTTTCCAGTTTGAGTACATGGTCATTGGGATATTAAGTACGTGCGATTTACTAATATCGTCTTTAACAATCTTAACATTTGTACAAATTTTTAACCGACAACTGCATTCAAACCCTATGCGAGCGTTAAACTGGTATCGACAAATCCAGATTTTGGTCATTTGCTTTAACACACTTATTAAAACATACCTTGTATCAATGACAATAGCAGTACTGACCTTTAGTCAAATCATTTGTTTTAATATGGTCATTTTTTGCTGCGCAAATTCATTTCAAACAAGTTTTATGGCGATATTCTTTTTTGTAATTGCAATGGATGTTTTCGTTTTTACTTTGCTGTTGACTGGATTAATGGGATACATTGACGATATTTCAGTCAACGCACTTCTGAGACTTTCTAACCGAAATGTTGTACACACGTCGAAACTTATCTCTAGGATTTGCAAGTCTTGCCAACCTGTTAAAATTAGATTTGGTGTTGCCAGTTATATTACAAAAACTACACCGTTAAGCATTGAGTATTTTGTAATATCTCAAAAAGTTGGTCTTTGTATACTCATCAAAGGGTAAACGAGAAATTTCTGGGCAGGG
>JAHZNB010003871.1:0-10564 GCA_027744295.1 Callyntrura guangdongensis
CACGTATATCTACATCCACCAACCAAAACGATATATTGATTAACAAAGGGACACGAGAGAATCAACAGCGGATTGGAATGCAATTAGAGTCACACTTCTATCAAAGGTTTGATAACGTCGCGATTTTTAGATTCGCGTTTTTCAGCAATGAGTTTTGGATAAAATCACGTCGTGCATTTCCTCATTACATCTCAAATGCCGGAAGGGCAAGCAATTTTCAAAGTAGGTGGCGGTATGACATTCTCGTCGCTGAAGCTAACTTCGACGGGAAAACAGAATGGGCAAATGGAATTCACGTATACCTTTACTATTCAACTTATGACATCTGGCCGACGGCACATTGGGAATTGTTACATTAGAAAACAGAAAAACGTCGTATCAAAGAGACAACGGTGATTTGCCGCGACTGCAATGATGAAAAGAAAGAGGTTTATTCCGTAGGAGAAGTGGGGGTTTGCGAGAAGGACGCACAGCACATTGAGTCCCTTCATCAATCATTTCAGCAGATACACAACGACGAATCAAAACAAATGTGGATACTATTTGAAAACATGAGGGCTGTTCAAGATGAAAGTCGATTCGTAATGAATCCACAGGATCCAAATACGCCCGATTTTTTCGAGAAACAGACAATGTCGTTGGAACGTAAACTGCTGAATCAACGATTGCTGTATTATGTTTTGGGTAACGCATCATACAAAAGCCTGTCTGAGCATCGCATTTCCCGCGTGAAGTTTCTCGAAGAGGCTGTATATCCTACCATTGGCTACTGGTCAACTGATCCCAACCAGCCAACTCACTTTCCCGTCTATCGAAATGACATCTTGTTCGTAGCTTGTGGTCAGCAGACTGGTAATGTTCCATTTGTGCAGCTGGTGGCGTCATATGACATCGCATCCTGGTGCACTATTATCTTCTTTCAAGTTATTGGAGTGGCCTTGGTCCTAACCTCCGTCATTGTATGCGCAAAAAGTTACGTGCAAATGGAACTACATGACAAGCGAGAAAAAACGGCTTTGTACTGGATACTCTTCGACAGATATTTGATGACAACCGGAAAAAGTTTGATATCCCAATCCTGGTTCAATGCTATCGACAGAAAATACATTCTGCGGTATCTTAGTGTCCGAATTATTGTTGCCGTCTCGATATTAATCGGAATGATCCTTGGTGAAGCATACAAAGGAAATAACATCACCAAAATTGTGAGTCCGATTTCTCCCGTGCCCTTCTCAAAATTCGGCGAGCTAGTCCAAAACTCGTATCAAGTTTATTCGGGAATTCAACAAAATTCATATCACAGAAGCATTACTCACGCTGATATATATGTGCGCTCACAAGCTTTGAAGACTTTTCGCGGAAGTCATTGTATCCAATGGAGGATGAACCATGACGGTGGAAACCCACTTGAAAACAAGAACATGGAAAATAATGTTGTCGTTTGCAAATCTCAAATAAGTAATCTGTTTAATAAAAACCAATGGGGAGAATTTTCCACGTATGTCGGTTATTTTTTAATATAAAAATACCTCAATAATTGTTGATGAGTACTTACCAACTTCTGTTTTATAGGAAATATTGGATGTACAACTGCAATGATTCCTCCCATTTATCCCAGGCTCAAGTCTATGTTTTAAACAACACCAGAATGATTGACGCGTCTTTGACATTTGAAGACTGGGATGATTTAGCTTTTGGCTTTTCCACTAAAATTCCAAAATGCACAAACTTGGGTAAGATAGCTCTACTTGTCGAAGAGGAGAAATTCTTGGAATACAAAAGAGAATACAATTTAAAATACGAAAGGTACAAGCACTCACCACTTTCATTTGGGAAAGAGGTTATGGCTAGTGAGACCTGGTCTTTTGTATGGTTTAAACGGGTGCCTCTAAGAGCTCTGTTCAAAATGAAGGCGCTTTACTCGTCCGGTATTATCAGTTGGCATGAGCACCACAAAAAAACTTATTACGAATTCTCAGGAATGCTTTTAGATTTTCCCGTCAAGTCTCGTTTTTTCCAAGCAGCAAATTTGGCGGGAAGCATAAAAGTTGTTTTTATTACGCTGCCACTTGGAATTTTTCCTTCGTTGCTCGCGATTGTACTGGAACTCATTTGGGTGCAATTCAAGAAGAAAAAATCGTCTAAAATAAAAAATTTAAACTCAACGTCTCAGCCCACCATATTTGGAAAATTAAGTGGCTATTGGAATGTAGTGCTGAGATTTTGTTGCGGGTTTAAGAATGGAAATATTTCTGAACTACCACCACAACACATTCCAAAACCAAATGTTAGCCCCAAATATACTGTTGACCAACTATCAAGACTCGAATCCGACTTTAACAAATTTCCTCGTAATGAAAACTTGGAAATGTTCTCTTTAAAAGAACGCATCAAATTTTTGGAAAAAAAGCAAATTGTCCAAGATTACGAAATGGAGGATATGCTAAAACTAGTTTTGGGAAAAAACATAATTCTTTTGGGGCTGCCTGACTGTGAAAGTGAGTCCGCCCGGCAGCTATACGCTAGTGTGTGCGCCGTCATTAAACAAATTTGTGATGACACCATTCTTCCAGACATCACGTACCGACTAGGCACTTTGTCTGACCATAACTTCAGACCAGTACGTGTCTGTTTTGAAACCTACCGTGAACGTAATACTGTTTTTGAGTGCCGTGCTAACTTGAACCCTGAACTCAGTATCACGGCCGACCTCCCACGCAATATTCGTGGGGAGGATGCTACTCTAATCGAGAAACAGGAAGAACTGAAAAATTCAGGTACCTCCTACTAAATAAACGATAGCCATCCAACCTTTGTTACTCCAGAAGGTTTTGGACCGTTTGTACAACATCCTAATACAGTATCACAGCTACTCAAGCGTCATTACATTCTCAAGGATTTACCACCACAAACTGTTAGCAGGTGCTGACGCTGACATAAAATAGATAGGCCTCGATAGCGGATAAAATATTTTCGTTTTTCAGATCGTGATGCAACACAAATTCGTTATCAATTCGTTTTTTCTTTGTCATTTATCTTTTAAAGACGTTCACTATTCCAGGTCATTTTTGAAGAAAAAGAGGAAGTCTGAAGGTCCATTACAGGACAAATTCGTATTTGAACGATCAAGATAATTTGGTAGAGGATAAGGAAAGTGTAGCGGGTGGTCATTAATAGAGTAATAAAGTTGAACCATGGAACCCAAGATCTTGCCAGAATATGGACATTTTTCTCATTGCAAGTTTGTCCGGCTGTAGAATTGTTTGCAAAACAATCAATAGCTGTAATTAGTAGAAGCCATTCTCATCACAACATCTATATTTACCTTGAAAGTCAAAAATCGTTAATTTTTATATACCTTCATTGGAGTTGATAGTTTATTGTATAATTTGATACCGGGTACTGTTCTTTGTGGTTGTACATGTTTACGCAGAAATTGAGCCAAACTATTATTCTCAAGTCATACAACAAGTTTTTAACAAATTCACATGGAGATAAAGAAACTGAGATTCAGAAATATTCAATTTTACTGGTCCTTCCACGGTTTGTTGAAATTAGAAAACTAGTTCGTGTTTTACCTCCGGTCCAAGTTAATTAATACGATCCGATTTAACTTTTGCTAAAACTGGTTTTTACTCCTTAGAAAAATTTGTTTTTCGTGAAAAAAGCATTTAGTTGGGGCCACTTTTGCTGATGATGATATTCTTCCTAAGTATTTTAAGTAACAGCCTTGTACACTCTCAATATCAAAATAAAAAATTTACTCAGAGCGTACAACGCAGCAACAGGACACCTGAAAACTTTCTTGACTATATTGCCACGCTGTCAAATTGTTTGACGCAAGTTATCAACTACGAAGGTGTGGATTTCCATAAATCACCCGTGGCACCCATCGTACTCACTCGATATGATATAGTGTATTTAGACAATTATACTCGAAGTCTTGTGTATCTTGTGGAAAAGTGGCCGTTTACGCGAAATGCGTCATTTCGCTCTAGGATTAGGCATTTAAGAAAGCAAGTCGATAATACATTTAAAAGTCGACCTTGGAAGTGTGAAGTTCACGTTTATCTTTATCCTCCAACAAAAGCAAACGAAATAATGAAGGATGGGACACGCTACAATAAACATCGAATTGGAACACCGTTAAAGTCGCACTTTTATGCGGTTTACAAAAACGTTGATTTTTTTCGGCTTGAGTCATTTAGCAGTGACTTTTGGATAAAACCTCCCTTTTCTAGTTTACTATTTAATAGCAAGACAAGCCAATTCAAACAGAGGTGGCGTTATGACATTCTCGTGGCTGAAGCAAGCTTTGACGGTAAAACGGAATGGATAAATGGACTTTACATGTACCTTTATCGTCCAAATGTTTTCACATGGCCCACCGCATTTTGGGCAGTGCTACATTGGAAAACGGCAAATGGTCGCATTCACGAAACGACGGTGATATGCGATGACTGCAGTGACGAACAGAAAGAAGTTTATTCCGTTGGAGAAATGGTGGTGAGCGAAAAGGATGCTCAGAGTATTGATTCGCTTCATCAGTCGTTTTTTGAGAAACACAGCGACGAAACAAAACAACTCTGGATACTAGATGTGGGCATGCATGCTAAGCAAGATCAAAGTCGCTTCGTAATGCATCCGTAGGATAACACCACGTCTGATTTATTCAAACAACTGGAAGACTCATTGCAACGTAAACTAGTGAATCAGCGACTGCTGTATTATGCTTTGGGCAACGCCTCGTACAAGATCATATCTCCCTTTCGCCAGTCACGAGTAAAATATATTGAAAAGGTTCTGCATCCATCCATCAATAACTTTGTTATTTCTCCCGACCGGCCATCCCACTTTCCCATACAACAAAAGAAACTTCTGTTCGTGGCTTGTGCTCAGCAGATGGGAAATGCTCCTTTTGTTCAGCTGGTGGCGGCATATGACATCGCATCTTGGTGCACCATTTTATTCTTTGAAATCGTTGGAGTAGCCTTAGTTCTAGCCAGCATGACTGTACTGGCGGAAAGATTCTTGCAAATGCAACTGCTTGACTATCAAGATAGAAGTGCATTGTTCAAGAGGCTATTCAACAGATACTTAATGGCAGCTGGAAAGAGTTTAGTTACTCAAGGCTTCGTCAATGACAACGACGAGAAATATATCAAACGGTATATTAGTTTTCGAATTACTGTGGCCGTTTCCATATTAATCGGAATGATCCTCGGTGAAGCCTACAAAGGAAACAACATCACCAAAATTGTAAGTCCCATTCCGCCCGTGCCCTACTCTAGATTTGACCAACTTGTCAACAGCTCGTATCAAGTTTACTCGAAACTTAAACGCAATTCACATCACACACACACATTTGGTGACATCTATAAGCGATTAAAAGCTTTGGCGACTAAACACGGAAGTCAATGTATCCAGTGGAATGAACATGCTGAGGGTCAAAGCGATCTGAAAAAGGAAATTATGAATACCACGGTTGCGCGTTACAAATCACAAATAAGTAATTTTTATATTACTAACATATGGGGAGAATATGCAAGGTATATCCGACAGAATATCAGTTAGTTTTTTAAAACTTAATTAATACATTTGCGTTGTTGGCTAGTACAACTTTGGAACTTCTCTATTTTTAGGGAGGACTTGTCGCTGACATGTAATTTTTCTTCCCATTTAACCCAGGCTCAAGCGTATGTTTTAAACAACAGCAGAATGATGGACGCATTCTTGCCGTTCGAGGAGTGGAAGGATGTATTTTTTCCCGGTTCCCAGAAAATTCCAAATTGTACAAAAGTTGGAAAGATAGCTGTAATTGTCGCAGAAGAGTGGTTCTTGAATTTAAAAAAAGAGTACAATTTAGAATACGAAAAGTTTCATCAATCACCACTTTCATTTGGTAAGGAGGTGATGGCTAGCACCACACGTACATTCATATGGAGTGGACGGGTGCCTCTGAAAGCTCTGTTCAAAATGAAGGCGCTCTACTCATCTGGTATTATCGATTGGCATGAGCATTACACTAAAAATTATTACGAATTCTCAGGTATGCTTTTGGATTTTCCGGTCAAATCTCGATTCTTTCAAGCGGCAAATTTGGCGGGAAGCATACAAGTTGTGTTTATTATCCTGCCAATTGGATTTTTGGCTTCGTTGCTGGCGTTTGCAATGGAAGAGGTTTGGATGCATTTCAAAGCAAAAGCCCCAGTTCATAAATGTGTATTTCGAAAGTTGATTGCGTACTTTAAATTAGTGTTGAGATTTCGTTTCCGGTTCAGGAATGAAAACGTTTCTGATCTCCCGCTACAGCAGACACCGAAGCAAGTTGTCAGAACGTATTTTATTCACAAACATAAACAAGTAACAAAACTTGATAGACCGAGCAATATTAGTAAATCTATCGTCAATCTAAACTTGAAGGAACCCGCTCTGGAGTAACTGTCCTTGAAAGCGCAAACTGCACCTGGAAACGAAACGAGCCACTTGCCGAAAACAGTTTTGGGAAGAAATTTAATTCTTTTGGGTCTGGCGGACTGTGAAAGTGAATCTCACCGACAGCTATACGGTAGTGTGTGCGCCGTAATCAAGCAAGTTTGTAGTCACTCTATTCTACCGGACATGACGTACAGATTAGGTACTTTTTCCGACAATCAGTGCAGACCGGTACGTGTCTGTTTTAAAACCAATCGCGAATGCAATACTTTTTTTGAGTGCCGCGCTAACTTGAGCGCTGAACTCAAAATCCAGACTGACATCCGCGACCAAATGGAAATTTCAGGCACTTATTGCAAAATTTAAGATGAACATTCAACTGCTATCATTCCAGAAGGCTTCTCTTTAAGCCACAGTAAAATGACCTGCTTAAAACCATCATCCAATTCCCCTTCAAATAGCACTACCTCAAGCCCTTCTTCATTCTTTTCACAAATACGCCAGCCTGTAAATATGTAAAACGAAAACTCTCCAAACGATCTGCACCAACGACCGCAGGGAAAGTGACGCTGAGCTTGAGCCCTTGGAATCCTAAAACACTCGAGGGTTTTCCTGCTTTCCGGTCACTTATCCTTTCATCTCGCGGTGAGTAAGGCATCGTTGCATTTGTTGTGTCAATCGGTGACCACATTGATCATTCGGATTAGTATACGCATAATCGTTAAGCCCCTAAAAACAATCAGTAAATTTCGGCGATGTGACATGATCAATTAAATGTGCATATAAATATCTATGCTTTTCTCTCTCAATTAAAATATTATTTCGTTGGTTTAATTTTCAGTCATGTGTAGTAATCATACTACTTATTATGCATTTGGTTTTAATAAATACCTAAACTAATTTCACGGCTATAGTAGCTCCATCAATGCATATTATTATAATTCGTGAAACTTTTGGCAATGTTGTAGTATACTTTTCAAGTTTTGCATTATCCAAACCTTATTTTACAGAGATACGATGGATTTTAAAGTTTTGTTTTACATTGTAATGCCGTTGTCGCCATCCAGCTTTAATAAACTGGTGTCGTTGCTTGAATACCTTTAAGAATATTTGTATGTGCAAATTTTAAAAATGTATGTTTTATGACATCGTTGTAGATATCATAAAGTTTGATTTCTAGCTTGCGATGCAACCAATATACGAACCTATATCATATATATTGTTAATATTACTATCAGAGTTGTAACTATATACTGTAACTGTATAGTTACACATGACATACACATACAGCATTGATTGCAATAGTGGCCTATGACGTCATGCTCTTGTAAAAATAGTAATTAAACATTCCCTAGCTTAAGTTTAACCTGAATTATTGCTAACTACATTTAGAGTTTGAAAACAAAAAGTATATTTACACATTTTCGATCGGCGAAGGGACATGGTAAAATTTGCTAATCTCTATAAACTGACATTTTTAATTTTAAGCGGACTAAAAAAATTATCAACCTGGTTAGCAATCCTCATGTACAATATAGTCATTAAAAAAAGGTGCAGCCGTCCCTGTAATAAAAATGTTGTCATTGTGAAATTATTTAGTGCTATTTTAGGAATTTCAGAACTCTATCTAATGGGAGCTTAAACCGCTGACATGATTAATCAAAACCGGCGTTCGCAAAATGCACGGAAAGTTCCATTAGCGTGCAATACTACTCTAGCTAGTAATGTTAAATGATTACTTTGGGTCAAATGCTGTTATAAATATAATGTTGCCGGATTTTCAAAAGGTGACTTGTTATTTACCAGTAATATGATGTCGATTTAATTTATCTCAAAATGATAATACATGCTTAATGAAAGTGTGCTTAATACTTTGTAATCTATGGTTTAACAGCTGGCGCTGATGCTTACAGTCTTAAAATGTTCACTCACATATGGTATTAGTATATTGAAAATATGTTGTGTGGTGAACTAATAACAATATTTTGCGACTCAAAATTTGTCGTATTGGCCTTCCAGGTGATATTGTAAATTCATATCGACAGTTCTTTATAATACGGGCAGGGAGTTGTCTCAACTTACAAGACTTCACGGGCAATACTGTACTACCGGCACCCGAAGCTAGTATTGACACCACAATGAAAAAATTCAAAATAACTTTTTACAAAAATACAGCATCAATAACAGGAAAAATATCGATAACATGCCGTAGAAATAGCTGAGGGGAATGCCCGACACAATTAGTTAATACAGGGACTACGGAACTGGTTTGTTATTTTCATAATTTTGAACCAGAGTTTAGAAAAATGAATCAAATTGTGCCTGTGTATGTTTAAAATTGGTTGTTTAAAAAGGATAAATTACATAAATACGTCTTCGAGTCCAGTCTCTGCCACAGAATATTCCTTATTTTACTTACTAAACATCTGACAGATTACAAGTTTATTCTATTACCTAGAAAATGACACTGTGCAACAGGCGCTTGTTTGGAATCTGATACTGTATCAGTATTTGGGATGTAGTTTAGACAAACAAGTAATTTATGTACGTGCTTTTACAACAAATATATTATTGCGAATTATTATTAATTATTATTTCCTGGTGACTAATAACTTTTTTTATAGTCGAGCGTGCAAAATAACTACGAAGCAAACTTCCTTTCTACGAACATTGCTATTAACTTGTAAGCTGAAACTCAGTCAGTTCAGAAGCACCCAAGCAATGGCTGCAGAAAATCGGGGGTCATTTATAAGTAAACCATGAAGGTTTTTTTGGTTTTTGACCCTCCAAACCCCCGGTTCCGCAGCGTATGCACCCAAGTAGTACTTGGCAAGTACTGTTTCACCATGGCATATATATGTATATTTTACATGATCAAAACAACAGTCTTCCGATGCTGCAACTTCACACGGTACACGATTGGATGATAAAGGGGCTTCCACACATAATGCGCCCGACCGAACCTATCGGCTGGGCCGAAAAATAAGTTTAGGTCTACGGATACTCATATTTTCTGTATACACCGGTAATTTTGGCGAAGACAGTGGATATGCAGCGGAGAGCGCACGCGTATAGTTGGAGCTGAGCTGGTAGGTAGACAGTAGTAAGAATAGAAGCAAGAGCAAGCAAAGCAGAGCAAAAAGTTCAAATGGACTGAACAGTAAAAATGTATGCGCAACTCAATGTTTTGATCAGCTAACCGATGGCGTAGTTCTCGGTGTAGACGGCAACGACTCATCCTGTAAGTCTCCGCTCTCGGTCGCCTACGAAAAACGTAAGTTCAACTTTGTATGAGTCGGCAGTGTGGACAGCACAACCGACTCCGCTTGCTTCGACTCAAGAAAAACAATGCGCAACCGATCCAGCGAGGACGCGCCTTAAGCTTTTATATTATTTCATATTTTTTTCGAAACTGCTTTTATGAATAAACAAATATTTTATGTTAGTCGGTGGCCGGTTTTCTGTTCATTGTTGGTGACTTGTAGGATGTCCGGCTTTGTTGACAACCGATTGTTCGCAGGCTACTTTTTTCAACCATCTTACCAACACTGAGTTTGTTTTGAGTGCATTCATGTCATTTCTGTTTTCTACTTTTTACTGTAATGGTTGTACTCACCAGTTGTCGTACCTACTACCTGATTGGATTTTAAGTTCAGTTGTTTAAATATGTTATTCAAATATTCTGTCATGATTTGTAATGTAATTGCTTACAATAAAATCAAAGAGTTTAATTAGATCCTCTAAATCCACTCATTTTCTACATTCCAGCCCCAAATATGTAGGTTATGTGTGCAAAAGCTGATAACCTTGACCAGTTGTGAATGCATAATATTTACTCAAGCATACAAACATTTCAATATTTTTACAGCTATCCCATTCAAGAGTTTATATTCATTCCATTTATTTCAAAGCGCTGATTGGATCCTCCTCTGGACAATGAAGACGCAGTGTGGCTCCAGTTATCCACAAAATGAGACTGTTTACATAATCTATGATGAAAGTGATGAATGAAATGGGCAATGAACCGCTGTCTTTACTAAATAGAGATCAGTGGCTGCGGTACAGGAGATGTCCAGGGGGGGGGGGTTATCCCTATCCTGTAATGTATTATGCTCCCTATCCTGTAATG
>JAHZNB010003872.1:0-20711 GCA_027744295.1 Callyntrura guangdongensis
CTACCACCGTCATCGTCGTCCTTCTTCTTGTACTTCTTTCCTGCTAAACCAGCATCGTCTTCAGCAGTGTTTTTTTATAGTAGAATGGGGTATGTATATCAAGTGACCTGTTATTATTACTAGAATATTTATTATTGCTATATGGTTCACCAGAGAAAGAGAGTGAGATGAGAAAGACTCCCCAACCAATAAAATATATGAGTTGGGCTGAGACAAATAAATCTTGCACACAGAAATGAGCTGTTTAAGTTTTCAAACTAGTTGAATTGACCATTGACCACTACACGGCTTCTTACTTTTTTTCACAAAACAAAAATCCACAATCCCAGCAACAACAATGGTAATAGGAGGATAGGTACATTGTACGTACACTTTAACCGTGTGGAGTTGGAGTAGTGGTAGTTGTTGTGGTACGCGCATGTAACTGACGTACATGGTGTAATAAAACTAACAATGTGTTTCAAAGTTGTGGGAACCCTGCAAAACTTGGGAACGATGAACATAAAAATGTGGCGAGGGTGATAGTAGAGCGGTGCGATACACACATACCAGTTCAGGGAGGACGACGACGGGGATCATCATGATGAGGATGATAATGATTATAGGGGCTTTTGCTGATGACGATAATCATATAAAAAATGCTACACATTTATTTGCCAAAAGCAATTTTTAAAATGAGTAAAAAAAGAGTGGAGTAAGGATTGCTTCTAAAGACAACATCCTTTTACGTTACCACCATCATAATCACCATTTCTCTAAAAAAAAAAACACCAACAAAATAGTGCAAAAAAATGAAAAACAACGGAAGAGCGTTAAGAAAAAAGTCATTTTGTTGATGATGTTGGTGGCGATGGTGGTGATGGTTAGAGGAGACCGATGATGATGATGTTGACGATGATTTTTAAATGAGATTAGGTATTCAAATTATTGGCATTGTTGTCAGGCTTTGTTGAACGGGATACAACAACAGCGGACACTGTGATCGTATTTACATGGAGGTACAGTATGAACGTAATGTAAAATTCTAGCATTATGATTACGCTACTTATTTTAATAGTAAAAAAGGACACATGTGTCTGTGTGTGAGATGATAAAAAGGGAGATAGAGATTAAGGGAAAATAGGCAGAGAAAAGAAATGAGATTGGGATTATTCTTTTTCTTAGATGGTGTGGTATGATGCTGCTGCTGCTGCTGGTGAGCTGACAAAAATGATGATGTTGATGAGTGAATTTGAGCACACAGTTGTTTGGGTGCAGCCTTTTTCATCGCGTCGTCGTCAACAACATGATCAATTTAATCTCCTACTCGTATCATCAGCAAGATCTGTGATCATTGCGTTGTCGTCGCAGTCGTCGTCATCATAAGTAATAATAATATATGCATGGGTTTGTTGGTAGGTACGCAGTCACAACTCCACACTCTTGTGTGACTGGTACTCCAACTCCACAGTGGCTAGTATTTTTTAACAAGAAAAGCAAATTAAAAGTCAATCAAGAGCAGCAGGAGATCGCTATGGGGATGATGACGATGATGATGGTGGGAATGTCGGTGATGATGAGGATCGAAAAAGACCAGAGCGTTTTAAAATGAAAAAAGTGACTGTTACTTCCTTTCTTTTTATCTCTCTCGTCTTGTGCTACTCGCTTCAATTCACACAGGTCTTATTCTCATCGCAGATATCTAGGTAAGCTGTGCGTTGCTTTCATCACGACAAAGATGAAGGAGAGTGGAGCATGTTTCAAATGTGATCTGCTGATTTGATCTGTAGTAACGTGTGCTGCTTCTGGTGCATGTGAGTACAAGATTCGTTTGTCTACGTTATTGTAGTGCATTTTTAAATCGTGGATAGGGAATCTATCGTCAGCAGAGAGATGTGTACAAAGGGATACATTACAAGACAAAAAAAGAATGACACGTTTGATAATTGCACGAGAGGGACGGACGATCTCGAGAAAAGATGTGTAGATAACGAAGAAAATTGAAGAACGTCGTCGTCATAATATAGAAAAGTAATAACAATAATGGAATTTGCTAGAAACGCTACATTATTACTAGTGCGGACACAGATTGGACACAACATTTTGTTGTCATTGCTATTATTGTCTGGTTTATACCTGAGTAAATTACAATAGTTGACTACTGCTGCTACTTTCCGGTTTAGGTTCAATTTTCATGTAAATGTAGATACAAGGCACAATATACTATTTACATAGTTATTAGGTACGGACGGATCATGAAAGCATGTTACGTTCAAGAGTCAGGAGCGTACGTAATTTTTTTGTAAAGACCCCTTCTAGCTCTCCATTACAAACAAATTAAATTTGCCCGTAAACAACATCACAACATGTATTAAACCCTGCACAGCATGACACAAAATTTTACTCCCTTTTTAATGTTTCTACACGACTGGCAATAAGATGAGGTGAGTACATAATACGAGCTTGTATTTACCTATGTAGGTGAGTAATACATGAAGGTATTTTTTATCAGAGAGAAGCTAGCCAATTTATTCCGTTTCAATTTTTGGGTTCCTCATTGCCCTTTTGACAGTTTATAACAAAATAAAAAAAATACCCCTGGGTGCGGACACGGAGGCAAACATGCAATTATTTTTAGGTAAGAGGAGTTTTTTGTAATTTTTACGATTTGCCAAAATAAAACAGGAAGGTTACATAAAGCATGAAATAAGTATTAAAATCAGGTGACCAAATACAAAAATTCCAAAAGCAATTTTTTCTTGTGTATTTTTTCCAAAGTCACGACACTATCAAAGTTGGCATGGTTAGCAGGCATGCAGTTTGCAGCAGTAGTGATTTCTTTTCAAGTTTATTCTTTTTTTCATCATATTATAGTCAATACAACAGTAAAGGTTGGTATTTGAGTATTTTGAAGTAATTAGTAACAAAAATGTTACAGAGGGCAAATGTGCGCGCGCCAGGGGAATTTTTTAAATGTGAATTTGCAGTAAATCATAGTAGAAACTGAAACTGGCTATACACATCAATAAATATCACGGCTGGTGCAACAGTGCAAAGTAAAAACGCATGTCATTTCACTCCAATCAGCGTTGACACGTGAAGAGATTCTTCAGAAAAACAAGGTTACTCTTTCCGTCACAACGAAAAAAATGCTAATCACGATAATGCTGTAAGAAGAGAGAGAGACAGACAGTGAGAGAGATCATATTCGTTTCCGTCATAATCATTAGTACAATGTATGTAAGTTATGACTAGGTACTCTTACAATCTGGAAAGGGGCAAAAGTGCATTTTTACACTTGAGTGTAATGCAGTGCAAATGCAGCATTTTATACACATGTTTGTGTAAGTAATGAAGCTTGTTCCGACTTTTTTAAATGGTAGGTTAAAATATTTACTACCTACTTAAAGTCTTCTTTATTGTATTTTATCCCATTAAGATAATTCAATTAAAGACACCGTTCTCATTTTTCACCGCTTGTACAACTTGTGCTTTATATCATACAGGGAGAGACAGAGAGAACCGTGTTGACTGTATTGACTGTTCTGACCGACATGTATTAATCCTTTTAAAACTCAAATGTCACTCGACAAGTACACAATTAATCTTTATATGACTAATTGATTTCCAAGCGGTTATCTTGATTTCGTATCATCGGCGCTGTTTTCAGTTTGCCTATGTGTATACACCAAACACACCGGTGATAGGATACATAATACATAGTACGCATACAAATAGTTAACTTTTTTCTCGATATAACACTTGGTCATATGCAGCAGTCATTATAACACACAGTCCCACCTCCCACGCACACCCTCTGCTGGTCTTTGTACCACAGCCAAGTACAGTACACCCTTCTCTTGCGTTTTTGTATTTTTTCATTCTCTTGTTGATTGATCATACACCCTCATTCATTGCAACTTGTCAACATCATTACACCTGTGGCAAGATAAGCAATTAACTAATAATAATTAAAAATGATAACAGAGTTTTAAGTACATTCCTTCACTCTTATATTTTCTTCTTGAGACATAGTTGATCCATTTTTTAATTTAATAACTCATGAGTGTGTGTGAACACTAATTGCTGCAGGTCAGGGGATAAGATAATAGAGTAGACAGAGAGTCATTCATTATTATTATGATTTAGGTAATAGCATACTGTACTGTGTCTAGGTACGTTTATAAAACAAAGGCCCAAACGGGCGTCGTTAACACTGACAACGAACGTGCAATTGCCTACGTTCTTCCGGTGCTGCTGTTGACGACAATGAACGTAGTTTTAATGAAAACGGTGGTGGTAGTTGGGTTGGTTGGTGCCATGCCGATGAGAGATGTTGATTTAAAATAAAATTATACTTAATTTTCGCATAGTCTGGTAGTGTAATACTGTCAACTGTTTAGGTTGTTAAAAAAATCATCTGTATTCCACGTAACACACACTCGCTGGCTTATGCAATTGTAGTTCCCAGGGAGAAGAAAAGAGAGTCTGCAATACTAGGTTGGCAGAGAGGGATATCGCCTGTTTCCTTCAATCAAAATTTTCCAAATAACCTATTTCTAAAAACGAATGCTTCTCCACCTGCTACTACCAAGCACGTACAACTTTGCTCTACAACCAGAAACAAAAAGATTTTTTTCAAGAAGGAGTAATTAACTTTAATGAATTAATTACTGGTTGTATTTTCACACGCCGGATTGGGTGATTTATTGTAGTTTTTCTGATCTCTTATCTATCATCATAACACCTTATCATTTCATTTTTGTTGACATTTTTACACACGTACAAACACACATGACACACACAATGATTCTTTTCGTGTCAGAAAACAGTGAGCCTACACGTCGTATTATGTTTACAGGTACCTACTTTATTTTAGAATTTTGATTGACAAAATGAGAGCAATATTCAGTATTAATTATTGGGGCCACTAACTATATAACCTGGGATGGGATAGTTTCCTGTATTTATCCGTAATAAACCTCCTGCAAATTACAGTACCTACCTATTATCAATAAAAATATGTCATGTTTTAAACGTCAAGTAAATGTCAATCAATAACAAACCTACAAGAAGATTGGTAAGGTTCACAATTTAAAACATATGGGCCTCACGTTCAACCCCTTTGAAAACAAGAAATTACAACAATTCTATTACCACTATCGGTCATCGCACTGCTCAAGTCTAACTGCCATGAATCATGAATAATTTTACCATCGTCAATGAATAAACATTTAAATAGGCAGCAACAATCTCCAACCTTGATATGACTAATTACAAGGTAGCCACACAAGTGACTAAATATACGCACACTAAAGAGAAGACAATAATTAACGCACATATTATTATGTACCAAATCAATCAAATACACACACTACCTAATTATTCGCCATAAAAAGTAACATTTTTATATACCGACTAGGATGTCAGTGGGCTTATAAAGCTATAAGAACAGGAAATTGAAAAATAACGCTAATAAAAATGTCTTAACAGGACTGAACTAAACACAGAGCCAAGAGCACACAGTAATACAGTAAATCTCCGTTTTTTTTCTCTCACTAGGCAAAAAACTCGATACTCTTCTTAAAACAAGTCCCTCTTCTCTGATGTAACCGTATTTATGTCTAGTCTATAAATATACCTACCTATATATACAGTATCCTTTACAATTAATTAATTCTGTTCTCAGCAAAAAAAGAAGAAGCTTGCACCTTGTAGCTTCAACATCTTTGCCATTTGTGTGTCTGTGTGTAAACACCTTTTTCCGTTACTCCCTGTCCTGAAAAACACTGTTGCAGGTTTTTTCCTATTTTTTTCTTCTTACAAATGGAACACAGCAGAGGCAGCAGCAACGACAACAAACAAGAGAATGTGTGCAGTCTTTTATTTGTGCAGGTACAGCAACAAATTATACAAAAAGAAGATTTCTTTTTACTACCATTATTGAGGAAACCACGTTTTTCCCTGATGCTGCTGTTGTTATAATAGGACTGTTATATGTTACGTAATGTCTTTTCTTTCTGTAACAAACTGTAACACAAAAAAAACCCTGAGGCACTTCTCCACCTATTCTTCTTCTTCGTCTCAGGTTCTATCACGTTCAACAACCTAGTCTCTTAGTAGCTACAGTAACAGACGCAGTTAAAAGGATGGATATTATCATTAAAAATGACCAGCATAAATTGGAAACAGAGTGGCAAAGTTATATAACTGTGTGTTACATTAAACTCAGGTAAATCACGTTTCATCGTAGACAATACACTCAATCTCACACGTTACTCCCAAGCAGTGTTAGTAGGAGAACACACGCACTCATCATAATGTCGTTGTTGCTGTTGCATTTTTAGAAATAATTAAAAATTAACGGCTATTATAAAATCCCTCCTCACATCATGCTACACGAAACGTAGCCTATTTTTATGGTGCATTTTTAATTACAAAAATGTTCAGCATAATGGAAGTAAATGGAAAAAGGAGGAGGGGAAGGGGAAGTACTCCCAAAAGACAAAAATGTGTCATACAAAGTGCACGTATCACACGTACAAGTGCATTTTTTCTCTCTCCGAGCAACTGACAAGAATGACACAAAGTCATCGTATCAGTCATTCTCACTTCACCCTAAATTCGTTGTTGCCGTCTGTTGTGTTCAACAATAATCATCGCATCATAGCGTTACCGTCGTGTCTTTGTCTGTAATAAAGACTTTAACAGTAAATGGTACAAAATAATAAAAAATAATAAATACAGGTGTATTGTAGAAGAAAAAAAAGTAGCATGGCGTTTCCGTTCTAGGGATGTTACATAACAGACGTCTGTCTATCATTAAAAAGCTTCATCAGTTCTACATAATGCGGGGTAGGTGCGTTAGTGGCAAAATAGCAAAACTTGACATCACAGCTTTTTTTGCTTTTTATAAAACAGTTAGTCTTAGAAATAGGTAATTTCTGCCCCCTCTCTCCCCCCCCGCCTCTCTCTCTAACTCTCAGTATGAATATCAAAACTTTTGATAATATTATGGGTTTATGAGAACAATGAACGCAGTCGTCATCGTTGTGGTTTTTATTGGCGTGGTTACATCAATCACCAGCGCAATAAAAAAAATAAGACATTCTGTGATTCAACAACACCAGTTGACGACGACGACCAATGTTTGTTGTTGTTTGGTTGTCGTGTGTGCTCGTATTTGATTAAACTGTGTCACCTGATTAAAAAAATGTAGTAAAAATTATTGACACGCATCATTATACAATCATTTCTTATTTTGCTACTCATCATATCGTCCCATCAACGTCATCGTCATCACACACACACACAACACCACATTTTTTCCTCGTGTAGGCGTGTATATAGGTATAATATGTCATGTTTGCACTTGTATTCTCAAATTCTGGCAAGAAAGTCCGTCCCTTCTCTCTCCCTGTGTGTGATGATGATGCCTTAACTATTTTACCTGAAATTGTACCCCTTTTACGTGTGGCATGGCCAAGAAGCATATCTAAAAAAGATAGAGCTATAAGCCGGTGTGATGGATGGAGCACGCGTTCGTTTCTGTAACTTATGAAGCGTTAATTGTAAAGTTGCTGAATATAATATTATTATAATATACAGCGAAGCTTATCAACAGGCGATAATTTGATGTTATATAACAAATAACTTTTCACGAATAATGCAAACGGTCATCGTAATCATTATATAAGCATTATCATGTTTTTTTGATTGATTTCATTTGATTAGTTTTTCTTTGTTATTATGACAGACAGCCAGCCAATAAATCACAAGAAAATTGAAGTGTATAGCATATACCTACCTATTTAGGTAGGTGTATCTTTAGGTATATGACTACACAGATTGAAGCAGTATTGATTATATTATGATAGAAAAAAAGAATGACTGTCGACTGGGATTTAATTACTTTTTTGTGATAACACTCAAAAGCAGTAGCTGTGTAGTTTTTTTTATTCGTCAGATAGTGAATTATAGGCGTAGTTAATAGTGGTTTCAAAATTGAATTATTTCAAAGTTTTGCAAGCGCTGCAAGAAAAAGCATTTTTTTTCAAGATGGCTGTGTATTATGATTTCTTTGTATTGTACATTGTGGTGTAGTTGATGTTGATGACACTTTTTATGATTTTTAAATTTCTTGCGTATTTTTCTAATAAAGATAACAAAAGTATATACTACGAGGAGGATTTAAAGAAGATAATCTGTGGCTTAATTATACATGCACACAGAGGTTACAGATATTAGACTTTACGTATAAAGTGGTAAAAATGCCTACTGCAACCACGTTTCATCAGGAATGTCGTAAAAATTCTGGAATTTCTCCTGAGAAAAAAAGTGCGTTAAGCCATAATATCAAATTCAATTTTGCAAACAGGCAAAAAGGGTCATAAAACGGGGAGAAATATTATTCTTGCTGTTGTAAGTTTGTAGCGTGCATTTGGTAGGCTTGCAAAAAACCACACAAACTTGAAAACAATCATCGTAAAAACAGAGAGTGGAGAGGTACAAAACAGGAGTGTGTGTGTATGTGCACACTCTCTACTCCTCTATAATAACTATTTAATCTGTTTGCATTTTGCAACTGCAGTAGTGGTGATGCAGCAACAACAGTAGAACAAACTCCCAAGAAAATTCAGGTGATTTATTGTCGGTCGGTAAAACGGCGCAAAAATTAATGACTCTGTCGTACACGTACACTCAAAACAAAATGGAAACAATGCAAAACTAACAAAACCAAGGTGGCACCTGCCACAAAATTACAGAAGCAGCGTAGTCTCATTCACGGAGTATAATATTATTTATGTTGGTCACCATTTAAAATACCATGACTAACGACGAGTGATTTTTTCCCTGAATGATCGCTAACTCACTATAAAAAATAAATATTCCATTTTATTACAAAAAATACGTTTTTTTCTAGACAAGGCGACTACTTTTGTGTTTTTTGTCCGTCGTCACGCATATATACATACCTGCCCATCTCTACCCAATACGTGAGATTTTTTTGTGAAAGTAGTTAAATAAGTAAATAGATAAATGAAACAGAGCAATTTTTCCCGATGCCGTGTAGATACATTACAGGGAAGAGACAATCTAACATTAAACTAACGACAACGTCACATGCTACGTTACGAGCACATTTTATAGACGTACATACATGTCTGATTTGACCATGGCATTTTTCTTAATATTATTATTATATTTGGCGGAACAACTCCTTTTGAGTAAAAATGACCACTACGAACGTAAATATAAAGTGCAGAAAAAATTCAGTGGTAACTGCGGTAATTGTTTAATGATAAAAAAATTTTGATGTGCATGTAAATATTTGAGAAACGTTTTAAGTACAGGAATATAGGTAGATAGGTTGGTAGGTATGAGAGGTTTTAGAGACTTTTACGAATTTTTTATTTAGTGGATTAATGTTGTAAGCGTGGATGCTACTATGGCAGTGCAGCAGTGAATGATGACGCTGACATTGTCTACGGTAAAAACTGAAAAGCTTATTTTTTTATCTTATCATCGTAGTTGTCGTCATCATCATCATCACTGGTGGAGCTGTTATGTCAGTTACGTTTTTACGTAGGTAAATACATAAATACCTAGTTGAATTGGATGGATGGTCGTGCAACAATGTGGTAATTTCAATTATTATTATTATTGTTGTTGTCATTTTTATATAGTTGGGTATGGGTAGGCTTCAGAATTTTTCTTTCTTGAAGATAACATAATGTTACGAGAGGGAAAGAGAGATACAAAAATGATACAAGAGGACTAAACGGACCGCATGATCTAGTAGCGTTCCACTTACTTAAATCCATCTAACATAAGTAGCTTCAAGGCAAACGCATTAAAATGTCGTAAATGGGTAAAGTATAAATTTTTTCTAATAATTTTTTTTCGTTAAGAGAAAATTAAGGTTTGATAATTTTTCTTATCTTACCTGTCATGACTGTCAAGTAGTGAGGACGCCTTGTAGCTCCCGTCACCCGACGTTGCTTGTGACCATGTACCCCCTCCTTGCGGAAACTGGGCGAGTAATCGGTGCTGTTGTTTTATTTGATGATGATGTTGCTGCTGCTGTTGAGCCGTGGTGACAGACAGAGCAGAATCTTGTCGATGACCTTTCAAGTTTCCTACACCACCTCCTATTCCCCCACTACCTGGGTCGTATTCCATTATTGAGGATGACGTTGGGGACTGAAGTGAGGCCAGGGGATTGAGTGTAGATTTCATATGCCTTGGAGGGAGGCCTACACTTGACACACTACTCACACCACCACCACCATTTTCATTTTCCGCAGGAAACAGCATTTCCATCATTAGAGCCATGTCACCACAACCGCCTACAGGGCCACTGTGAGAAACACTTCGTCGTGTCATCAAAACTTTGTTAGAGGCCTGCTCCATATTGGAACTGCGAACCACACTGGGCGGTGGGGGAGGAAAAGCACCACCACCTCCTCCTCCTCCACCAGGTCCACTACCAGAAGTAGAAGGGAATTCTGTTGAGGGCTGTTGGGGATAACTGTTTGACAGTATACTTCGAACACTGTTACTATTATTAATTGTCGCGGCTGTTACAGCAGCAGTCGTAGTAGTAAGTAGCAGTCCACCTGCTGCTGCCTTAGTACCCCCACCTGAGGACATTATCGTTCTTCTTTTTTAACAAGTGTCCCTCTAAACGTACTTCTGAAATTCAAAAATTTCTCTATCGTCCACAGCTTCCTTCACTACTGTTGCTGCTGAGGGTGTCTTTATGAAATAGCATCCTTTGGGTGAAGCCACCTGCCGTAAGCACACATTCAAAAAAAGTAGGGAGATTTAAAACATTTGTTGAAAAATATCTCATCGTCATCATCATCATCACCACCACCATCAGCCCTTCATCATTGCCGCTCTTCATTATTATGCAATTTTCAACGGTCAACCATATATTTACAAAATGCATGAGTCCTGAGCATAATACCATTTTTTGTCTTTCACGGAGGATTATAAATAAAGCATCTTGTCTCTATGATGACAAAGTAAGATTAAGGTTATCTACATTTTTTTTGTTCACGTTGCATTCCGTCCCCCAAAATTCCCTTTATTATAATTTGTTGCACCACAACTGTATGCAACTGGATTTGTCAAAATCCCGGTGTTATACCTGAAATAGTATTATTTACCTTCCTACTTGTCACACTTATACGTATTTGTCAACGTGTCAACCCGTTGAAAAAATGCAAATCTTTTAACTTGTAGTCTCGTGGTCACACTTGCTGTCGTGTGTTTTACGGGCACACACGTATCAACACAATTTCTTTTGCTGACTTTAGTCGCTGGTGGAGTGTTGTAGTAGTAAAAGATAATTTCTAGTTAGGCTTCTTATTGTCAAGTTTCAAAACCATTTCTACACCAGCAGTCAGTCGTATACATTTTTTTACATGATCATCTTATTCATCTTGCCAGCAGAAGCAGCCGTAGATACTTGGCTTATTTCTGTTTTAAAATTCCGACCGACATAAATTCATGGCAACGCAGTGGTGGTATGACAAAACCACAAGATGATGTTACGCAGTTTTATGTCATTCCATTGTTACCTGTTACCGTGAAGATGTGGTGTGGGCTGCTGACCACAAAACAATAATAAAAATACATATGGATTGTGTTCGAAAACCAATGCTTATTCGAGAAAGGACAATAAATAGCACAATTCTTTAATACGTTTTCATGTCGGGGTAATGATGGCAATAATAATAATCATAACTCTACACGTCTTTATAGAATAGCTAAAAAAATAATAATAATAACAATCAGTGTGGCACATTCAAAAAATGAGAAAATTTATGGAGAAATGAGATTTATGCAAATTTTTTGAAAAATTAAACACGTCTGAATTGTTCACCAATATTGTTCGCATTTTTGCAAAAACAAAATTAATGACGGCAAGAGTGACGATGATGTTGCGCCTTGTCAAAATGACACAATACAAACGACACCTCCATTATTATCTGTATTGTTTTAGTCTTGTACCAAATCAGGTACAAGTGCCAATACTAGCCCACCATTACGTTCTTGTGCCGAGTAAAGTCAGCAGATTTATAGGGACAGGACAAAGAATAAAACAGTATTGAAATTGATGAAGTCACATTACTTATTCACCTAGCTATTGTGTCATTTCTTAATTCCTGTAAGAAATTGCCATACGGAAAGTTTTCTATTTGCACTTTTACCTTTCGCTCTTCTGTGTTGTTCGGAAAGGGAAGCAAGCATGAGTGCGTCCACAATAATAAGTTTCATTATTCCTTGCATTTCTAATTTAGAACAATCAGTTGGGTCTTTTCAGATGCAGACAGTTTCACACTATAAATTACTTGTCATTAATGCTCAAGTCATAACCATTAGCAAAGCAATAAGTATCTCTACGTATGATAATATACAGTGCTAACGAAATCAACACTGGCGAATAATTGAGGTACTACCTGGTACAACGAAGTGTTTTTGACATCCAAGCAACGAGGCAAAACTACAAAATGATAATGGAAATCAACAGTGGCACAACAGCACAATGATACCTCCGAAATGTAAATTTTGCAATGGACAAAACAACTGAAAAGGAATTTTCGAGATAATATACATACTTACCTATCTAAATGTTGCTACTGCTGCTGGGTGGGCTGACAACATACCAACGGATTAATGTGAATTGCTGTGCATATTTTAGTATCGGTTCTAAATACGCGGTTAATGTGCGAATACGGTAATTAGCATACTGTGCGAAAAATGAGCATGTCTTCTTTCATAAAATCATAATAATCCTAACAATCACATTTCATTTTTTTTTCTTATCACCCAGAGGTTTCTCCATCTTTGGGCGCCAGTACCATTGTTTACCTCATGATCTCTCCACGCAGCCAAAAAAAAACACTTTTTATACACGTACTGCCACTACTGCCATCAGAAGGAAACGCACGAGCAAAAACAGTTTTTTCTTAAATATTTTCACGATTTCATGTCTAAATTCATTCATTTTTTTACAACCCTCCTATCATCACTACTATTTACATTCCATAAAGACGTAATATTTTACAACGACACGTTGATCAGCAGCAGCGATTAAGGCCTGTTTTATGATGACACGATGCTGCAAGACGACGTCACTCTTGTCACCACTGTCAGAAACAGCAATATTATTATTCCGTTTTAACAAAAATGCATATAAATACACGCTTCATTTTCGACTAATGTTTTTTGATAGCTTCTGTCAAAAAATTGTTGCAAAAAAGAGGGAAAAACAGTTTCTTCCTATTTTTGAGTTTTTTTTATTCATTTCCTATAATATCGTGAGATAACGGGCATATCTAGGCAACACACCTGTCACCCGTGTGTATGCATACATTTTTTGTTTTGTGACATTGACACCTTGCATTTCTCTCTCTCTCTCTCCCTCTCTCTCTCACTTTTTTGTGTCCTCGTTTAAGGCTCACTTGAGTAAGTACACACTTGTATTTAGGTACATAATATTTATATATTTTCTTCGATTCCTGAGAAACAAGTGTAATCTACTCCACAACAAAGTTTATTCGTACCAGTAGTGTGTAAAGACTTAACAAACTCGTGTTGCCATTTACCATTTATTATTGTTGTCGTTTTTTTACCACCATTGTCCCCCGACTAGTAATGCTTTTATGTAGCAATACAAGGAAGGAAGCAGAGAGTTGGCACTATCATACTCGTAATCATCAGCACAGTAGCAGCATCTATTTTTACGACATATTTTCTTGCTGAAGTCGTTAACAAAAAAATGACAACGTCAACGTATGCACTTTTACCGTTGTGAGTTGTGACTCTGTGCCTTGCGGCAACTCTGTACTGCAAACGATATTAATCCTTTTTTGTTTTTTTTTCTTGAGCCCTTTGTTGTTACAGTTTTTTGCAATGTTTCTGCGGCTATCAAAACAATCAACGTCGTCGTCGGCCTATTCGCCATAGAGTCGTAGGATTGAGTGTTGTGTAAAAAATGAAATATAAAATAATTATAACAACAAAGTAAAGTAGCTCATGTCACCTTCTCTGGCGTCGGTCGGAACTCATTTATCAGGAGGACGATGCGCGTTAACTGTTGCTTTTAAAGTAAAGATAGTAATGTGCAGTGTTGTACAGCATGTGTGATATATCCCATACCTATTGTTTTCTTTCCTTTCTGGTGACCAAAGTACAAAGTAAAAGATGTCATGTGACAATTTGATATCATTTATATAAAAAATATAATTTATATTACACCTACATATGTGTGTGTGTGCATGTAGTATTTATTTTGATAAAATAATATATGTTAACGAGAGAGAGACATTAATTCATTTTCTTTTTACACCAAAGAGAGTTCACTTTTATACATTAAAAAACTACAGATGAACGGGTCTGATATATTTTTCAAGTTCACTTTATCCTGTTTGATTTTTTCTTTTTCTTGTAGAGCAATGAAATGCTACATTGTTTCTGGACACTCCTTATATTTTACAGCTTCTGTTTTTCATTTCTATTTTTATTCAATAATAATGATGAACCAAATGTTTAAAACTGGTTTGACTTACCCATGTTTAAAAGAAGGGAATCCGATATTTTGGTGAGAAACTCCAACTGCTGCTGTTCATGTGAATATATGAAAGTTGCACTTAATGATCTTCGCTCACAACAGTTGTATGGTACAAAAATGGGTTAATAAAAAATTAATGTATTCCTCGCTTCCTCCGAAACAGTATGATGAAAGGTATCTTTACTAATTAAACAATACCGAGCTTGACTCCCTGCATGACTAACACAAATTAAACTTATCTACAATGTCTGACCCCCAACAGGGGCTTCTAAACACGGTAGGGGCACTTTGTTGCAAAGATTTTTAAAAAGGGAAATTACTCCAACCTTGTACAACCAATCGCAAAGTAAGCACCTGCGTAAAAAATATAGACACAAAAAGGCAACGTAAACTGTTAGTGTTGCTTGGCAAAGCTGCCCTTGTAAAAGCACCGCAGTACCATATAAGCTACAAAATTGCCTGGAGTTCAACTTTTGATACATAAAGTCCAGTAGCACGTCGTTAAATGTTTAATGTTTATCCGACTGTAAATCTTGCATGTTACTAGGCACTTAATTTAGACAACACGACCATGGTTAGTTTAACTTGGACGATATTTGGCAATGATATCAAGTGAAGAAGACTCAAAGACAGGGTTTTTCGTTGGGGCCATTTGAGACAAAGCTAAGGCTTTGCTTCGCTGCAGCGTCAAAACAGTACACTAGCACTGATCTCTTTACTGGGTTGGTTTTTCTAAAAAGTCTGTATACGTTTGGTATCTTTACACAAAAGCATAAAATCCTTTAGAGCTCTACGGTTGCTACGTCTTGTTTCACACACAGCTTCCTTCGAACTGATAGGATAACGACCAAGTTGCAGCTACTCAACTCTTTTCCTCCACCTGTACTGCACAGCGCCAGCATCATCATCATCATCATCATGACAATGACAGCAACGACGGAGGATTCATTCGCGGTGCAAACTCGTTCACATTACTTACTCCCATTTGCAAATTCACGCAAGCTGAGCGGTGAAAAAGAGAAGTGCCAAGGCAGCAGCTAGACAAGTTAGGTAAAGACAAAAAATGATAATGCAGCTATGTGAGTAGTGTAAAACCGAAAAAAAATGTTGCAATAATGCAGTAAAGTGACAGGAAGATGAGTCAGGTTGACAGTTCAACAGCACTTTATACTCCGACGAAAAATTGCATCCGTATCCCTTGAGAACAATTGCCCCATGGAGTGTGTATTGTTGACGAAAAAATGGACTCGTGTCCATTAATTTAAGTTCAAATAGGTGTAATAAAATGCAAACCATAGCATAATAATAAATAAGGATGCAGTTAATGTAAATCCAGTAGTAAAATCTGTAAACGCATTAAGGCCATTACGGGGACAACAACATTTGACATGTCATACCTGAGCATACTGTCAATGCAGTAATATTTACATCGAACTCGNGTAGTAAAATCTGTAAACGCATTAAGGCCATTACGGGGACAACAACATTTGACATGTCATACCTGAGCATACTGTCAATGCAGTAATATTTACATCGAACTCGAACATACATCTCCTATTACAATTTAACTGACATCTGAACTGAACATTGAGAAGGTGAGTTGAGAGTCGGTTATACTTATTATAAAGTAGAATTTTTTTCGGTATCATTTTGAGGATAGTTATTAATTAAAAAATAATATAGTTTACAGTTAACAGATGGGCGGCTCGGTTACTTAACTTTTACCCTTTTTCCGAAAAAGTATCCAAACACGTTTACATGTTCGTGAAGAATTGAAGACCTGTTCTGTTATAAACATGGTGTGTTTGGGCGAGTAAATTGCTACACTTGGAAATTCCCGACATATTTTAACGGTACTGATGCCTATCTGTCTCAATTACAGTAGATGCCATGTATGGACCCCACTTCCGAAATGGCCTCATTTACCCGTCGAAATCACTTTTTCTTTAAAAAAAACACAAGCGGATAATATGATATACCCAATTTATATTTAAGACAGAGGACATTCGCACGTAGCCTTAAAAAAGGCAATTTATTTTTTACTTCGGTGTGTTATTTTGGTCGGTTGGTCGGTTGGATCTGTCTCTTTACCTTCTTCTTCCCACTCAAACCTCGTATATTATGTGTAGCAATGACGGACCAAAATTCAAACTGACGGTGTGATATTTTTTTTGTTCTTTTCAACCGACAGTGCCACAAAGAGCAGTAGTGGTGGATGGAGGTGGTTGGTGGCGGCGACAGTAAAACTACAAACTTGTGCCCTCTCTTTCTCCCCTTTTCCCTGACATTTTGACAATTTGAGAGAACCGTCTAATAAACACTTTTCTTGACAGGGAGTATGCAACGGAACTGTCTCAACGGCATGATGATTCAAAGTAACGATGATACGGGACACGAGCAAAGCATAATAAGCTTAGTCAACGATGACGGTTGAAAAACGCTTTCCTTCATTTATAATAATCATCATCTTTCTTACACACAAATGGTATGATATATACTTATACAATGAACTCTCTGGGCAAAAATTACAATATATCCCTATTTTCTTCCATTTTGTCGTCTGCTGCTGCATGTGTGACTTACGTGTGTGTGTGTGTTATTTGTGTATATATGTTTATGTACAAAATGCTCATAGACGTGACGATGATAATGATGATGATGATGATGATGAGTATAACTGAACTGAATCTCTTCATCAACAAACTTAACAATGCCGGCAATCATCCTCCCAATCACATAAACATCATCACGGTATTGTTACATTGTCTGGGCAATTTGCAGTTTTGTTACTGCAATACCTACTGCTGTTGCACTTGCACCTGAAAATAAAATAAAAACCACAAGGATCTAACAAAGTACAGAATTAGCTCGGTACAAGAGCAAAACTCCTTTTTTTACGGAATACCAAGTGTTCTTACTGCTGCTGCCTGAATTGACGTGTTTCTGTGGAATTGTGAGGAAGACGGAAATACGAATGATGATAACGTTGGAAGGTAACACAAATACCACGACGACGTCAAGTAGACAACTGAGAAGTTCTAGTACAGACCAACACATGGCAGATTATATTTGCAATGTAGCAAGTAGTAGCGCCGGTATATTGTAGATAAACAGCGTTATACACTGTTTTTTAAAGTTAAAATTGAGCTTGATGACGACTAAAATGCCGGTGCGCATAGGCATAGCACTTTATACTATTGACAATGACAAAGAGGAACTGCCGTTGTCATCTCATTTTGTTCACTCGTCACAGCCGGATCGGATTGCAAAGTATAAATTACAACGAACATTACACATTTATTATTGTTGTTATTATTATCAGTATTGCTCACTTAAAAAACAGCAGGAGATCTTACACAGAATTGCTGTAAGCCTGCTTGTGTCATGCATTTTTTTTCAAAAACAATTTTGATCAAGTTCATTTCGTCTTGTTTAATACAACAATGCACACAGAGTGCAGTGCACTTGTAGTAGTTGTAGTGGCAGTGTGTAAGTGTGTGATGTTCTCAGTTTGATATAGTATTATCTCTCTGTCTCTCTTTGATGAACAACGATGATTGTGTGTCTATATGTGAGCAGAAGAAGAAATGATGATGAGTATTTTTCTGTTGGCTTGCTTGATTTCATTTCTCTGCTTCTTTTTTCAATTAACATTACTTTTTTTGCCAGTGGTGTAGTAGAGGAATGATAATGATGATGATGAAGAAGAAGGGATATGATGTAAAGACTCGTTTATTTTTGCTTTTATTCCTGTTATTAAGACGGTAGTTTCAAAAATATCGTCATGATCATCACCACATCCACCACCACCATGATGAGTGTTGTTTGCTGTTGTTGTTGATAAGAGAATGTAGGGTTGTAATAATAGGTAGGTATAAGCAACGTGTGCATGTAAAATGGGAGCCCTCCACAATGTGAAGGTTGCAGTGTGATACATGACGAATGTCACTACACTACTGTTTGTTGGTTTTTGTTTTTAAAAAATGATTTTCAACGGGATATGTGGTGGTTTTACTAATTCAGCCCGCAATGCTACTGCTGCTGCTGCTGCTGATATTACTACTGCTATTCATTAACGCTTAATTTTTCATTGACAACTTTCTTTCATTTTCAATTTTCAGTAATTTTTTTTAATCAGAAAAATAGCTTTCATTTCCTTTCTTTTCCTCCTAGTGAGGAACTACTGCGGCGATGCTGGTGACATCTGCTCACTTTTAAATGTGTAGATACACAGTAGCTACATGGCTACCTTGTCATAGAATAGCTGTACGTACCTAATAATAATAATCATCATCATAATGGGATACTGCTAATTAAATCTTTTTGTATTATCGCTGTCTGTTTACTCGAGTATTGTATTTATTGTAGAGGTACATAATTAGCATAGCTCGTACGTAATGCGAATGAAAAGAACAAAATTACGTTCACTCTTACAAAAGTAATGACACTTCGTCAAAAATTCCTTGCTGCAGGTCTCTGGGTACTTTTGAAAATCTACAGGCGCTAGGGAGTTGGTAGACCTGTTGTCTACAAACAAAATGTTCTCAGCAGTTTTGTTGCTGTTTTGAACAAAGAAATAATGAAAGACAGTTCATGTAGCCGCAAATAAATGCTACGGGATTTACTGAAAATTGCCTTGACGAAATCGGCAGGTACGAGAAAAGAATGTGTACCTACATGAATGTGACCTGCACCTCGGCAGAGTACTATAAAAGGTTACCTTCAAAATAAATATGTCATTTTTTTAATTACAAGCGTTTGATGACGGCACATGGTATACAGATAGAAACATGCCATATGATTGCTTTATCGTGTGTCATGTGGAATGTTCTATGCATTGTTTGAAATATCCGACTATCTATATCAAACAGTTAATAGGAATGTGTCAAGCATGCGTGTAATCATTCTAAACTGAACATAGGTATTATTGTGATCATCTCCTTTTGTCGCTATGGACGTCCGAGTTTTCATTGTAATAAACGCCTTATAAGGAAATATTGATTTTTTAGTAGCAGCAATTAAATATCCACACTACCGATGTTAAATATTACCTACATGCTTGAATGTACCAAACAAAGCATCATCATCACTACACGACAGGTTTCCGTGTTCCTGTTTCTTCGATTTAAAAATACTGTTTAACAATAAGCTGCTGTCAGCTTTAATGATTACCACATACTACTACAACTACTACGACCCGGGTATTTTAATCAAAGAAAAAATTGTTGGAGCATTCAAGTTCAAACTGTTTTAAAGGTTTATACTCCTGACAAAAAAAAAACTACTTTTATTACAAGAACTGAACTGCAGTTGTGAATTCTGATGCCGTAACATTTGTGATGCATGACGCTGTTTAGGAAACTCCCTCTTTTTATCGAGTCCCCTTGTACTCTTCTTGTAAATACGATTTAAAATAATAATATGTAGTGCACGTAGTATGCTGCAACTATAGCAACTAGCAACACCATACCTCTAGCAAGTATCCGTACAATAATGTATGTATATTTACACAGAAAAAATAAGTGTAAACTTATTTATTTACTTAACAAAAAAACTACTTTATTCCTACCGTCGTCGTCATCCCTAAATTCCCTCAGCAACGGTAACTTTGTTATTGCACGTACCTATTACGTTTACGTCTATAGTACACGTAATACTTTATCAGATTCTTTTAGATATTATCCTGATTATGATGAAAGATGACGCAGTTGCAGTTACTATTTAATAATATCAACATTATTATTATTATTCACTAGTTTTGACTTATTGGTTGAATAGATTTGAAAAGATTTCCTAACGTAGCAACTCAAGCACAGCATCATCATCATGATCATCCCCCAACAACAAAACCCAGTACTGCAACGACAAGATAAGACTCCGCGAGAATACCCATATTTCAACAGAAGTACACACGCTCCGCTGTAACACCATTATGAACGTCCTCATCAACAAAATATATACAAAATAAAGAGGTGTACACCAGCCCATTTTAATATTTCACACCCCTCCTGCGTTGTAAAATTGCAGTTCACACAATTCCTCCATTCTCCCCAAGACTCAAATTTTTCTGTCACTACTGTCATATCCTCACGGAATTTTGATTCATGGCGCAACAATCACTGTTTTCGACATTAATAGCACACTCCAA
>JAHZNB010003873.1:0-10069 GCA_027744295.1 Callyntrura guangdongensis
CATGTATCGGCAAGCAAATAACTTTTTTAGTTAATATGATGATATTTCGACTACTTTACTATAAAAATCAGCTCGCCATTTTCCATTGCTAAAGTCATTGTGGAGATAAGCTACATACTATGTGAGATGAGATGTTAGATGTACTTGTAGTGGAATCTGTAGAATTCGAAAGGAATGGCGAGTGCGATTGTGTGTTAGTGACCTGATAAAAAAGTAAAAAGTTGTTCCATCATCATACTCGTAGAAAAATTTCACTACTAACTGCGGAAACATTTTTTTCTGCCATATACTGTTGCTCTTCATCGATTTTCTGAGTCATTTTAATCTGAAATTCTCTCGCATTGTCGTGATTGGCATTATGGCATTTAGAAAACTCGTGCGGAACTCTTGCCAATTAGCACGAAAACAAATAAAATCCACTCAAAAAACGAAACAAAGTTTGCTCCCTGTGTGTAGTCTCATGATTTTCTTTAAAAAATTGTACTTGATCGCATTTTCCTTTAAAAATGCATGCATAATATTTAGTAGACTTGCTAAACGCTCTTGTATTTCATTTGATCTGTCATCTCACTTAACGATGGTATAAAGTGAAAGGCAAAAGAAAAAAACACACTGTTCATGTATCTATCTATCTGTGTATATTTTAAAATCTTGTTGATGCCGAAAGGAAATTTACGATTAGCATTATTGTTGCTGCAATTTATCAGGCTGCAAGTGAACCCCTCAGGTATAAGTCATTATAGAGTACAAGGCAAGTTACAAGTCCACAACGAATGCTGCCCAGAGTGCGGACTAAAGGATTGTGACATTTCATCTTGAAACGAATGAACCATATACTAAGCCTATTAAAATGTAGGCATCTGAACAACGAAATGATACCAGAACTATAACAGCCACTGCCTTTTTGCGGTACTTATTGACTGTTTTTTATTTATGCTTCAAACAGTTAACAACCACACGACGAAAAAACACACATAAAAGCACACACATGCTCATTCAAGACGCTTCATGGCTGAAATACATACCGACACTGCGTTGTAGTGCGTATGTACACAAAACGACAAAAAAAGTTACCTACTTTTACTTTAGACATATTTATTTTTATGTCAAATTATGATACGTCGTGAATGCAGAGAGAAAAATTAAAAAATAACGCAGCAAGTAGCAGAGTAGTAATGATGCAGCAGCCATCACTTAATTTGGTTGAAATGGCTACAACATTCATTATGTTTGATACAATTCCTGTCTTAAAAACGATTTTAATATGTAACTCGATTGACGTTTTTCTTCTAAAGATTGAAATCGTGCTAATTTTCGTTTAAAACGAATTAAATAAAAAATGTCACTGATTTTAAAAAGGAAAGTTGTGGGGTATAACCACATGTTTAAAATATTAAATGTGTGTTTTGTATTTCTTCTTCTGTGCAGTTACACTCATATAATGGTGATCGCTGGCAATGATCATCACCAAAAGAACAGTACAATAGGGTGATTTACTTTGCTGGTCTTTAATTTGAAAACTACTACTACAACTACATATTACGAGCACGCATTCTTAATAATCTCCATCTTATTGTTAGTCAAATCAGCGTCATCAAGATGAGTGCTATTCAAGTAAATAAATAGTTGTCGATGTTCGTTGGCATCATATATCGTCAGCGGGAGACACGTTCACTTTTCCTCGGGCTAATACGACTTGGGGGATATTATTAGTTCATACCACCGTTCATATACCAAACGAAATTTTAAAATGACGTTTCGTGATAAGTCCCTTGTACATCTGTTCTCTTCTCTCTGTGGTAAGGATGGGCAAAAAAATAAAACTTTTTTTTAGCAGTTAGGCATGCTTTTTGTAATTTCCAATTGCTGATATATTATTAAAAGTTATGCAACCGGGAATGTGGAAAATGGTTATTGCTTGTGTGAAGTGTATGAAATACGATATAATACTCGAAATCATGATGCCCACACACACGCATCAGCTCTTTTGTTTTCTCATATGACATTTACGTTTTATTGTTTTTTCAGGTGTAAATAACTGGCCCCCATCCGAGTGAACCAGTCACGGGCTAATGAAAAGAATGGTAAGGGGCAAAAGAAGGAAAATTGCGAGGACTGTTGGCCCGATTGAAGTGTCGAATATGTTTACGTACAATCAGTGGGACACGCAATAAAAAATAAATAAAGTCTCAGTGAAACTAAAGCTTTTTACGTTGGGTCAGTACATGCTAAAGTATTTTGAAGATTGACTACATAAAACGTGCCATATTAGAGAATCACAAAGAGAAAATTTTCAACAAGGAAATCAACATCAACCACCTATATATATACACAATTGTATGTATTTGTGTAGCGTTGACCGAACAGAGAATAAAATGCTTCTCAAACTAGTATAAAATTTCATGCTCGAACGGAACTGATCCTCGAATATCTGTTGTTACACATTATAGGCCTTCGTCATTAAACAATAAAGTACCGTCACAGTCATCATCACGATGATGAATAGCAGTTCACCACAAGAGGTTATCTGTAGCGATTGTAATACCAATATCAACGACAGAAACAGCAGCAGCAGCAATGTTTTTCCAACAAAGAAAACCTGCAGAAATGCCAAACGAAGGGATGGTGTCGTTACTACCGCTTTGTCTGCAAAAGTCAATAGAATCAGCAGAAGATTGGTCACAAACAATGACGAAAATGAGGAATTAAGTCAAGAAAACAGCAGCCAGACAAAAAATGCTCACCAGTCAAATTGGCGCAATCGTAAACTGAGGAGTGATTGCTTAGGCAAAGGCAGAAACATTAAAATTTGCAACAACGAAGACGATGATAGGGGCAATTACATTTTTCCCTCTGCAAGCGTTGAAGAGAAATCATTTTTTTCATCATCGAATGTGGAAATTTTAGAGCGGTTATTATCGCCGAGTAAACCAGAAGGAGGAGAAGGGAAAAGAGGAGAGGAGGAATTAAAATATAAAAGAGATGAAACGGGGAGAATTTACATTAATAGCTTTGATGATGCCATATTAAGAAGTAGGAGTAGCCACAACCAAGGCAGTACTATTATGAGGAATAATCGTAATAACTATGATATCTGTAGAAGTAATTACACCACTCGAAAAAGAACCAGTTTCGTTCGAATTAATTCAAGACAACATCGATTAGCATGGCAGCCACTTCAAACCCCGTCATGGCTAACTCTGCTAGTGTATTTAATCTTAGGACTGGTAGCCCTTCCCTCAACAACAGTGGCTAATGTGTTGCCGCAATTTGTACTGAAAGATAGCCAAAGTGAGATTGTTTTGAGACTGAAAGAAGGTCCAGCAACGCCTGTAGGCAGTTTGATTTACACACTGAAAGGTACAGATCGTGATGGGGATCCTTTAACCTTTGGCCTGAGGGGCCAAGTGGCAAATGAATTGCTTCGGATTGAAAATCTTGGGAAGGATGAAGCCAACTTATATCTAAGGAAGGAGTTGGATCGTGAGGTAATTGTGATGAAAATGGACTATAATCATGATCATCATCGCAAAGTGGCAGCACCATCATTATTGCATTACCATTATTTAGCAAACTCTAACACTAATTAAGTAGTCGTGGCATTTCATTCATAAGTTTACTAAAGCTCATCATCACGTAGGGTAGATCGTGACTTTAAAGCAAAAGTACATAATTTTTTAGAAGGTAGCCCAGCAGTGTGCATTCAAAGAAACAGGTGCACAGAAAAATGATGTTGGTGTGATGAGACGAAGAAAAAAATTACTGTCAACGGAACTTCAAATCGTGAATTCAACTCATGAATCGTTAGTGAGGGTACCTACTTTTACATAATGAAAAGCACAGGTCAGTTTTGCATGTCTCAGTAAACTTGGATTAATCAACACGGCTTTGACAAGTTCATCGTTAGGGTTGTAAAAAAATGCTCGGAAATGAAACGGTTACAATCAAGAGATCAAAAATTTTAGGGATCATTAATAAACAGAAGAATAAATTTTTTTGGTTTTGGTTTTTGAATCATTGAATCAAAATTAAAAGACAACTTTACAGCTACTGAAAACATTTGTGCTGCTATTCTATTTTATTCAAATTGTAGACACGGGGTTATAGTGGAATTAACAAGATTTATTTGTTAGATTTATTTATTTATTCTATTTTGTGGATTCATTTACGGTTTATCTCGGTTTTAAAAGGAGGTACATTTAAAATTAAAGTCTGATATAATACTTGGTCATGTATTGCCAAATTCGGAAAAGCTGGAGATTGTAAAAAGTCATAATCAGAACAGTGTCCATAAGCACAATCTATTGCAGATATTCTCCCTAAACAGTAGCTGAAGAAATGTGTTATTATTAATATTAATTGACACAATTCATACGATACGCATTTGGAAAGTGTAATACAAACGAATACGATATAATTTAGATATTACTAAAATGTACTAAACTTTTGTCAAAAACTGCTTTCCACCCACGTATTAATATTTTCAGCGTCTACAATAAAATACAAAAATTCCATTACATATAATGTTTTTTACGGTGGAAGACTAAATAGACTGGAAGAAAGCAAGATTTTTTGTAGCGAAAAAGTTAACGAGGGTATGTACCATTATCTCGCTTCAGGTTACAAGACTTTACATTTATTTTAAATAGGAGAAAATCTAAACATCTAATAAAATACAAAAATTCCATTACATATAATGTTTTTTACGGTGGAAGACTAAATAGACTGGAAGAAAACAAGATTATTTGTAGTGAAAAAGTTAACAAGGGTATGTACCATTATCCCGCTTCAGGTTACGAGACTTTACATTTATTTTAAATAGGAGAAAATCTAAACATCTCATTCGGTATATTTCAAATAACACAGGAAGAATCACAATTGTTTATATAGAAAATTGCCGTTTCTTCCTCTCTGGTTATACTTTATTAAATGTTTACTCTATGGTATAAGCATGCAGCTCTAGTTTCATTTCAAACTTATTTCAATTATCAGATCTGCTATTCTAAACAAGTTTTGGTTCGGAATCGACACAATTTTTCTTGTATTAAGGGCAATTAGTAATTCACTGTATATGTTGCATGAAATATGAATATGACTAAAGTACCGGTGTTGCTTGTGCACGAGAAAGCGTATTTACATAATAGCGTTAATCTTTGATAATGCCAACTCATCTCGATAATGTTGAACCAGCAATAAACTAAATCTTAAATCTAACATCACCATCAAAGTGATTTCCCCGTTTTCCACCAAAACAATATCTGCTTTTCATATTGCACGCATCATAATACGAACAAAGAGCAACAATCCTCAATTCGTAGAAAATGATGAAATGCTACGTTTTTACCAAAGACAATAAGGACTTCAGTGTGTCTCTGGACTCAAGCCAGGAAAATTTCGCATTTCATTTAAACCACAGTAATTGCTAGAAATTTAATGTTTGTGTCATTCTTTAGTTATAATATGATCCATTACATATTGTGTACATATAAACCATCAGTTAGTCCTATTCATGTTGTTGTTTTCAAAACGAGGATAACTGCAAGCTATATTAAAGTTCGTTGTCTCAGACTATTTTTATTTTACATCCTGGATTCAGAATGAATGAAAATCATTTCGCCTTTTGTGCTTGAATGGTGTAGATATTTCGCAGCACATGTTATTTTATTCTACTGTCTACATAATAAACTCTAGATAGGTTTACCTCGAAAATTATCCTAACAAAACTGCTTTCGACATTATAGTCGTAATAAGAGTAAAGTAGTGATAAACTCCATTTCAATTTTCGTTTAATGCCCAACATTACGTGCGAAATGAGTCTGAAACTTTCATTCAGTATTTTTTTCGGATGTAGAGAGTTTCATTGTACATCGCGATTTGTATTACAAAATTCCCTGAGAGAATTCATGTTGATCCCGCAGGACACAAAGGAATCCTTATTTTTGTGCTGACTAAACTATTTCCCCCATTATGCGATGAAACAAGTTCATGCACTATGTACACTGCACACATTGTGACACGACGTTATGCCAGCAAAACAAACAGAAGTTAAAAAGTTGTAAATCAGAAGAGTACGATAGCATGTCATGTTCATGTTATGGATGTCTTCAATATTACTTTTTCTTATAAAAGTAGATCATTGAAAGATTTTTTTATTTTAAACGATAGGTTTAACGATAAAACGATGAGTACTTTAGCAAATAAAACCCATGGCCATTTGTTAGGTACATATTATCTGACTAAATGAAAGCTTTTTGTTAGCACGCTCGAGGGTCTCACACTATTGTCAAGTTTTGCTAAACAAAACTATATTTGCTCTTCGCAGAGATTCTTTTCGTAGAACGGTTACTTCCGAACTGTAAACTTTCCCTCATTAGGGCAAAAGTACATAATTGAAGGAAAAATTTGCGAGGAAATGTGTAAATATTTTAATATTTTGTTGCCAATAATTTCACATTTTGTTTTGTAATAATAGACGGGGGAATATGTAACATTGCATCGCAGTGGACGTTAACGTTTCCAAATTTTTGGCGATTATTCAAGTCCTTTTTATTTTCTGTTTGTTTTTTGTTATGAAATGGATTACTGATCAAGACATCAAGGAAACTTTTTGTCATTGTGCTTAGTATGTAGATCAAGAGCCAGTCGCAGTAATTAATTCACTGTAATGCAGACAATATTTGACAGCCCCGGCGTCGTAAGCTATCTCAAGTATATTATTAGTTTGAAGTCTCTTTGTCTCTCAAGAAAAGAGTCTGCTTACTATTACATTATGGTGCGCCACCAATATTGCGTATTTTAAAATAGGTATTTTAAAGATGTGTTTTGTATCAAAAAGATTATGCAAGCCTTTTGGCTCGCAGTTTCATCAAAGCATGAAGTGAATCAAATGACCTGCCTATGAACTCTACCACTTGCATGCCGTAGTTTGGTCGGCACTCGGCACTCGACACCCCCACGTAGAAAAAAATGTTCACATTCACATACCTAGGCACTCTCTGTAATCTCGAGTTGACAGATTCCGGCCAGCCTCTTTTTGATGATTTCAAATGGAAAGCAGCAGCAAAGTTCTCTTGGTGGTAGCAAGAATGCACAACTATCTACTTTGGCATCTACAAACTCTGTCAACCGTTTACGTTTTTAATCAAATCTCTGCAACATTATTACAACTCAGCATACACAAAGACCTCAAAAATGCACCGAAAGCCAAGCACATGTCAAACACGTACTAAAACAAGAATTTCGCCAAGACTCTTTAAAAAGCGTATGTGAAAAAAGGTTGATCTAGTCGAAATAAAATTCTAGAACAGTAGTTTAATCCTGAATGAAAGAATAGCCAAGTTTTCCCAAATACATTTACTTTATACTTTACACATACCTTATATTGGGAGGTGGGCATAATACGTTCATTCAGGTTACTTTATTTTGAAAAAAAAAAAACGTAAGTATCCCTTCCTAAAAATTATCTTTTCATGATTAAGAACGTTTCAGCACATACACAGGTAGGTAGGCAGGCGTCGTAAGTTTCAATTGTAATTGCATTAAATTAATTTTAAAGACATCAGTGAATGTGTCACATTTGTTTAAAGTATGCAGAAAATGAACAATATTTTATTCTGAGAGTCTTACAGCTCTTTAATGGTTGTATTACAATGTATGTAGAGAGAAAGGAAATATGAAATATATATATATAACGTATGCAATGATTGTCTTAATGGTTTTCACATCTTTTTCATGGTGCATGGGCAGACCATATATTCTGTTTATGGGTTGAATGTAGTAATTTAAGAGTGAAGTCTTTGTTGTTATTCGTGTATCTTGCTTTGAAAAGTAGCGACGAAATAAGGAGCACAATAGTTCATACCACAACGTGTAGTATATATTTTAATAGGTTCATATATGACAAATACAACTTGTCATATGTGTAATTTATGCTTTGTTGTGACAGAATTAAAGTAAGATAATAAAGGTTTAATGTTCATGCATGCACAACTAACACCGCGCTATAGTATAAAAGAAGATGACGGCAAAATACCTACATAATGAAAGCTACTACAACTGTATTATAGTTTATTATTACTGCCTATATATGTACCTTACTTCTATAGTCTGTCTGAAGACAATGAAATATATTATGAATTTAATAACCATTTTCGGCATATTATAGGAAGCAAAGTATTTTGAACGACACAAGATAGACGTTAATAAACTGAAACTCAAACGCGCACGGCGTAATACTTGGTATAAAAAATGTTCATAGAGAAAAGTCAAAAACCCTAAACAATATGATACGCCCGGTAAATTAATTTATAGTTACACACATATCGCATCACGCGTAAACGGAACGGTGCAGTCCATTCGGTTTTGAAGATCAAAAATGGTTAGAATGACATATTTTTTGGGGTAATTAGGGTAGGGTTTTAGATGTTTTATTCTTGATGTAACGGGAAGAACAATGAAAGGATTGTGCTGATTATATATATTTTTGCGCTACTTTTCTAGGTTCAAGATGAGTATATGATTATTTTGACGCTCAATGATGGAAAACTTGCCGAGCCGGTTCAGCAATCAATGTTGGTCCTTGTGGAGGATCAAAATGACAGTATGAAAAAACAGATTCTAAGAATTTATTGTGTAGAACGATGTAATCTATTTTTCACCGTGGCATATGACGAGGATTTTCATTTGTGTAACATTGCAGATAGCCCTGTGTTCCAGCCATACCAGTCAACGATCCAAGTGCCAGAAAACAGTCAGGTTCCTCAAGTACTGGCAAAGTTAACAGCAACAGACTCTGATGAAGGCCCATATGGACAAGTAAGAAAACCGTTTTATCACTAGACGAGAAATTCATTAAAAATAGAGTAGCATCATCGTCGAGCGTATTATGATGATAAATTAAAACTTGGCACTGACTATGAGACGATGTGCTAATTGCCCAGGAATGCTCATGCAATGGAACGTATCGTTGTACACGAGAGACTCTTTCATGAGGATTCCTACTGAAGCTTTTGTTAATTGCTTGCGTAACGTCAACACAATTTTTTGTCACTTTTTAAAATAGGTTATTTACAAGTTACAAGTGGAGGAAGGAGATGAAGATCTTTTCAGCCTTACTACAATTAATGGTCAAACTGTGCTAAAGCTTGTCAAGCCTCTCGACTACGAAAAGAAATTTCTGAATCAAGTCCGCATCATAGCGTCGGATAGAGCTGAAACGGCTGCTCAGGTAAAATCACGAGCAAATTACTCGACTCAAGAACATTAATTTGACTTTCATTATCAACAGTTTTTTATACATTAAGATGTAAAACTCATTAGATGCGTCTTTTAACGATCTCACCAACAAAATTTTGAACGTCCCTTTGGGTTATCTTCGTATAAACAATTACATTTCATAGGCCTTTCAGTTTGTTGAAGACAAGAATGGGTAATAATATTTGCAAAAGTGTGCTGACTGCATGTTACTTTGCCCGCTGGCTGTTTACTTCGTAACATCACATTACACATGTGAAGTTTAATATGAAAGACATATATACTTCTTGGCTACTAGTTTTATACTAAAAACCATAATGACAGTGATAATGATCCATAATTTTTATGATTATGGTCTCACTACAGCATACATATTTGTCACATTACGTGTTTCTCCCTCATTCATAACAACTGCGGGTGGAAAAGTATGCAAACCGTTGTTTGCGAACTTTTAACAATGCGCGTACAAGTGCAATTTGTATACATATAGGTATGTGTAAAGTACAACGGATTGGTGACTTAGAATCAACACCAAATGTCGGATCAATCTACGCCCAGTGTGTGAATATGGCAAGCTTGTGGGAAGGAATCAACAAAGACTTTTGTCAAAGGAGAAGCGCATTTTTCGTTTTGAATAGCTAGACAAAATAAGTATATGTGAATCTTTTTGATAGAATATTTTGTACGGGTAAGAGAGATGTCTCAAATTGTTTCGCATAACACCCCTGCTGAAACGCTTTTTGCTGGGCAGTGTTTTTTGGAGATGATGGGATGATTTATGATGACTGCATGACATATATGTATATACGTACATAAT